>BQNB010116572.1:0-21338 GCA_026074375.1 Tanacetum coccineum
TTAATCAGCGGGTCGAATAGTGGGTCGGGCCGGGCGAGTTGACATTAATGCATTTACCCTCCTCGGGACAACAATCTCAGGTTTTAATATATATGTATAATATAGGTTGCTTCTATGTTTATACTAAATATTTTATGAGTTTTAAATTTTTGGTCTAAATAAGACCAAAATGAATTATTGTGGGTATAAAATTCCATTGTAAGCTTTGCAAATATTTATTATCAAATACGATTATTATAGTTTCTCTGAAACGTGTGGTTCTTTTACTCATTTTGTTTCTTTATTCAATAATATTGATTGGTGTAATTTGATCGTTTAAGGTTACTGGAAGGACACTAATTGGCAAGGTACATGAACATTTATATAACATCAGTAGTTATCATGTTTTTTTTAACGGCAAAGATAGTTTTAGACTTTGACTATTCCGCCAATTATCTTATGCCATGGCTATAATTTAATTTTTAATACATATAACATCTGTGATACTGATTTTCCTACTATGCAGAATGCAGTTATTAGTTTCGATTTTTATAACAAAATATGAATATGCTAGTACACGCATACTATTCTCACTCGTAATTAAGGTTTACTCTAAAATATTATAGTTAACACGAAAGATAAACTCTTATACTTAGAATGTAGGGCTCATCACGGTTAAAAATCTGACCGGACCAAAAAACCGGACTGAACCGAAACCAATTTTGTCCAAAACCTTGGACCGAGGATCGGACCGAATGTGTTCGGTCTGGTCCTAGTCGGTCCGGTCCGGTTCTTCGATCGGTCTAGTCTAAGAAGAAATAATGGTCGGTTATACGTAACACCGGACTGGATCGAACCGGACCGAGAACCGAATATGAGGTAAAGTGTGGACCAACGGTCCGGTCAGTTTAGTTCAGGCCGGTTTGTCGGTTCGGCTCGGTACGTTATGCTCAGCCCTACTTACATGCTAAGCTCCGTTTGGTTCATCATAATCTGATTTGCTCTTTGATTTTTTAGGCAAAGGTGATAAAAGAACAATTTCACTTTCAATTTACTTTTGTTTCCACCAAAGTGAGACAAAAGAGTCTAATGTGAACTTGATAAATCTTCTCTCTTTCTGAAATCTTCAATTTAATCTCAAGGTATTATTAATTCATTCTTTCCTCCGATCTCTTATTGTTCTTCAATTGTATATCATTGATTTGTTGTTTTGTATCCTTTAATTACCCACCGATCCACACCGATCCACCCACCGATCCACCGATCCACCCACTGATCCACACCGATCCACCGATCCACACCGATCCACACCGATCCACCCACCGATCCACCACCGCACCACAGAAAAACCACCAAGGGTGCGTGTGGTTTTTTTTATCAATAAACTTTATTTTCAAGGAGATCGTTGTTGTTTCTTATTATGGGCAGTTTCAGAACAAAGGAGGATGATGTGCTAAGATTTCTACCGTCAGTATTTATCACCGAAATTTCCTAGTTGAGTCGTGTTTCTAGGTAGGAATTGTTTCAATCAGCAACACTCAGGCCATGTTGTGGATACCTTTATTCCTACAAAAGAGGGGGGAGGTCGAAAAATGGAAGGAGGTTTGGATTTGTTCGCTTCATTAACGTCTTCAATGAAGAGATTGATGATATAAAACCTATGTACGTATGAATTGATCGTTTTAAGTCTCACGAAATATTGCTTGGTTTCATAGACCTCCATGAAAGAAAAAAATTATTATTATACAAAAAAAGAAGGTGGATGGTAAGAGCCAAGTCAATTCATATGTTTTTAAGGGAACACAATGGTTTAATGGCGGGGGGGGTAATTTCATACGAAAATGTGGTGAAAGGTCAAAATAATCCGGAATTAAGGAGAGTGAAGTCCTCCTGCGTTGGTATTTGAACCCGATGATGCTTTTGTCAAAGGGACCTGTCGAAATCCTTCTTGGAAGGGGTGACTGAAACCATTCGTTTCATTAGCTTAATCTCAGGAAGGCTACTTATTTCTGCAGTGAGTAATGAAGTTTGTTGATATAAAACTCGAGTTTACATGGGAGAGCTATGGGTCTTATTGGATGTTGGTTCAGAGGATTCTATGAAGCTTTTCCAAGACATGTGAGCTCTTGGGTCATGATGGTTTTCTCAATGGATTAAAGCACGATGGAATTTACTAATGAAGGAAGAATTGCTTGGGTGGAGGTTGAAGGTATCCCGTTTAAGTTGTGGACGGATAACACCTTCAAACGAATTGCGACTAAGTGGGGAGAGTTATTAGATATTGACGATCAGGAGGAGAGTGTTTTTTATTCGAAGAGATTATGTATCTGCACGATAACAGAAAGAACAATTTTTAGGACGTTCTAAACATTATTTTTTCGTGGTTTAAGACTTCTTGAATATCGTGCAAAGATACTCTAGGATGGGTTCTGACATCATGGAAAGAAAACGATGATGAAGAACAGAGTGATGTTGACTCTAAGGAGGGTGAATTTAAAGTTCATGATACGGGTATTTATGGCGGTGATAGTGATGTAGAGGAGGCCCGGGAAACATTATTTGAGAAGAGTGGAAAGAAAGAAAATAATTTGGATGAGGAACATAAGTATAAGCAGGAAAAGAATTCGGAGGGTCCATCTTAAATATATACAAGTTGCTTAAGAGAAAAAAAGACTCACGAGAATGAAATTAATTCAGAACAACTATGGAAGTAATCCTCTGGTTTAACCACAAAGAGGTTTCAGAAGAGATTGGTATGTATGCTGAGGAATCAAAAGCGTTTACTTTATCAATTTGAGTGCATCTTGTGGCGAAGGATGGCAAAACCAGGTATGTAATGGTAATTGTGTTAACAAGAATTCAAAGGAAGATGTATCAAGTTCGGTGTGCTCAGGTCATTTCAAAAAATCTGGGGTACCTCGTACAGGTGGATCAATTCTGAATTTGATGGATGAACTGGTGAAAGTAGGACAAGTTATGGGATACAAGATGGACGGGTGTATGTCGAATATGACAGAGATAATTGAATCATAAGGAGTGAAGGAGGTGAATCGATGAATTTTTTGTCCTTGAATAAGGTGAATTTTATGGCCTTGCCCAAAAGGCTAAAAAAGATTGGGTAAATGAGTTATGTGTTAAAAATAAGGTGAATTTTATGGCTCTGCAAGAAACTAAGATGGAAAATATGGAGTTATTTAGCGTAAAGATGTGTTGGGGGAATTTTGCTTTTGATTATGTTCATAGTGATTCTGTCGGCAATTCGGGAGGTATTTTATGTGTGTGGGATCCAACTCGTCTTCGTTAAAGAAATCGCCAATTTAATGACTATTTTTGTTATTATTCGGGTTTGTTCTCTGTTGGTGTCTAACTGGTAATGACCTTCTCATCATTGCGGTTTACGCCCCTCATGATTGTAGAGACAAACAGATGCTATGGGATTATCTGACTTATGAGATTGGCAAATTGGAATGGGGGGGTGGTTTTATTATGGAGCGATTTCAATGAGGTGGTTTGTTATAAGTCGGACAGATTCGGGTTGGTGTTTAATGTTCAAGGTGCTAATGTGTTCAATTCGTTCATCACAAATGCGGGTTTGGAAGAGGTTCCTTTAGGTGGTAGTGCGTTTACGTGGTGTCATAAATCCGCGTCTAAGATGAGTAAACTAGATAGATTTCTTATTCTGAAATATCTTAATATACTAATGTTCCGAACATTAAATGCTATTCACGTTGGAGAGATAACTTTTCGGATCATAGAATATATTATTCGTGAAGGTCTTCTTTTGATACGGTCCGACTCCGTTTAGATATTTTTATTAATGGAATGAGGATGGAAGGTATTTAATAAAGTAGTGGGAAGACGCTTGGTGGGACAGCCAATGTGATAAGGACTAAGCGATGTTAATATGATGATAAAGTTGAAGATTCCTTTTAAGCGAAGATTCGGGATGGTAATTAATCAAGTTGTTAAGTGATGAAAAATCGTTTAAAGCGAATACAAGAGGAGCTAGAGGCTTTGGAGGCGATTATTGATAGAGGTGATGGTAATGAGGAGATTGTTAACAAAAGAACGGAGGTTGTCAATAATATTCAAAAGTTTGACAAAATCCATTCTTCAGAAATGGCTCAAAAAGCAAAGGTTAAATGGTCTATCGAAGGGGACGAAAATACTAGTTTCTTTCATGGCGTGTTGAATAAAAAATGGAGTTAATTCTTAATATTCGAGGCATTATGGTTGATGGGAATTGGATTGAAAGTCCGAAGGCGGTAAAGGGTGAATTCTTTCAACACTTCAGTAGTAGATTTGATAAGCCCGATGCTAGTCGGGCGACTATTAATATGAGATATCCGAAAACTCTAACTTATGATCAACAGAATGAGTTGGAGAGTGAAGTGTCTAATGTGGAGATCAAGAGGGCAGTTTGGGATTGCGGAACCGATAAATCCCCCGGCCCGGATGGATTCACTTTTGGCTTCCCTAGCGTCGTATTCGGAACGATTATTGAAAATGGACGTGTATGATGCCATATAAAGTTTCTCTTCAATATGGTAATATCCCCAAAGGTTGCAATTCGTCTTTCATAGCTTTAATTCCAAAAATTCCGGATACGCGGAACATGGTAAAAGATTTTAGGACCTATTAGTCTTATTGGAAGTTTATATAAAATCATTGTTTTTACAAAAATATTAGCGAATCGTCTTGTTGGGTTTTGGGGAGATATTGTTAATGAGGTTCAAATCAGCCCTCATTCGCGGAAACAGACAGATTTTTAGATGGACGTTTATTCTTAATGAAATTTTACAATGGAGTAAGACAAAAAAGAAACAATCTTTAATTTTTAAGGTTGATTTTGAGAGAGCATATGATTCGGTTCGATGGGATTTTTTAGATGACATTCTAAAAAAAGTTTGGATTTGGCGAAAAATGGTGTATGTGGGATCAAGCTGCCTTAGATCTTGAGAGGTTCGATCCTAATTAATGGTAGTCCAACGGAGGAGTTTCAATTCTACAAAGGCCTCAAACAAGGAGATCCGTTATCTCCATTCTTGTTCATCCTAATCATGGAAAGTTTACATTTATCTTTTCAACGGGTGGTGGACAATGGAATGTTTAATGGTATTAAGCTAAGCTCTTCGTTGAGTATTTCTCACTTGTTTTACGCGGATGATGCGGTTTTTCATGGGACAATGGTGTGATGGTAATATTTCTACTTTAATTCATGTTCTTGAATGTTTTTATCGGGCTTCTGGTCTAAGGATTAATATGAGCAAGAGTAAAATTTTGGGTGTTAATGTGGATAGCGACAAGGTTAAAGGTGTTGCGTCGAAGCTTGGATGTCTTATTCTCAAAACTCCATTTACGTATCTTGGATCGAAAGTGGGAGGGTCTATGTCTCGGGTTCATGCTTGGAATGAGGTGATAGATCGGGTGAAGAATCGGCTTTCTAAATGGAAGATGAAAACGTTGTCGATTGGAGGTAGGTTAACGAACCCCCAAAAAAAACTTACTTAAAAGTCGGTTTAGAATCGATTACCAATTTTCCTCATGTCGATATATAGGGGCCCTTGAGTGTGTTTCTTGTTGTCGTTCTTAGAATCTTTTCGTAGTAATCTTTTTAAGGGACATGATATTTAACGGTAACAAGCTTCATGGGTTAATTTGGAAAAAAAGTTGTTGGCGTCTAAAGAAAAAGGGCGGCCTGGGAGTTTGTCAAGATTATTTGATTTAAATAGAGGCTAATGTTAAATGGTTATGGAGGTTTGTGGCCCAAAGTAAAAAATTAGCCAAAAAAAATTGGCCCAGAGTAAAAAAAAATACAAAACGGACCCTCACTCAACTTTTAACTATTTACGATTTTCTTACACAAAAAATCCCGTAAAAAAATTAACAAAAAAAAACACATCAAGTTTTTATTGTTCACAACTTTTTTACATTCATCGGCCCAAAAAAAAGATATCGAACCGTCCCAAAAAAAGAAAATATTCGGGAAAAAATTAGCCCGTCCCAACGCAATTTTTTTTTCCCCGAATCATACAAAAAAAAGAAAATATTAAAAATTAGCCCCGCCATAACGCATCGCCCAAAAAAAACCTCCCGAAACGTAAAAAAAATTATTCGGGAAAAAATTAGCCCCGCCGCAACGCGCGGGTTCTTTTGCTTGTTAGTTAATATATTGCATAATGCGCTATTGGCTAAATAAGTTGTACTAAAATAATTAGACAAATGGGACTTGGAGAGCTCGGGAGATTTTTCTGTTGCGTCGGTTAGAAAGATTATTGATGATAAATCGCTTTCGGATGTTGACTCGAAAACTCGGTGGATAAAGTATGTGCCGATAAAGGTGAATGTTCATGCTTGGAAGGTTAAGACAGATTCTCTTCCAACGAGGTTTAATGTTTCACGCAGAGGTATTGATATTGATTCCATTATGTGTGCTATTTGTGATAATGGGGTGGAGACGTCTAGACACTTGTTCTTCTATTGTTGCATGGTTAGACAAATTGTTCGCAAGATCACTCGTTGGTGGGATGTTCCTTATGTTGAGGTCGAATCATACGAAGATTGGTATAATTGGCTTGTGAACCTGCGGATTTCTTCTATGCATAAACAGATGTTCGAAGGTGTTTTCTATGTTATGTGGTGACAATTATGGTCGTTTCGTATTAAGCTCATTTTTGATTCTAAACCTCCTTCACAGGCGTTGTTTTTTGATGATGTTGTTTCTATGTCTTTTCATTGGTGTAGGTATAGATGTAATGCGTCGTTTAGTTGGTACGATTGGGTTAAAAACCCGAATCTTGTCACTGTGTAATTGCTAGCTTCTTGCTAGTTTTGTTTCAATAAAATTGCTGTTCAAAAAAAAAAAAAACTGATGTAATTTGA
Organism: Tanacetum coccineum; assembly: GCA_026074375.1. Classification (NCBI taxonomy): domain Eukaryota; kingdom Viridiplantae; phylum Streptophyta; class Magnoliopsida; order Asterales; family Asteraceae; genus Tanacetum; species Tanacetum coccineum. The sequence goes on from BQNB010116572.1 coordinate 6,862, forward strand.
TATAATTGTGATATGATACATTACATAGGTTGTTTGATTTGTAGAAGTGAGATAATTGTAATTCATATATTATATAACGTACAATGTATGGTTTCATGGGCAAATTTTAGTGGAGACCAAAAGGGGTCACAGCCCTCCCAGTACTTTAAGGTTTTACTTATATTTGCTTAAAAAATAAAACTTTGATCCTCCGTCAAATGTTTGGCTTGTCACAGAATTGTAATCCAGTTCACTTTAGAATAAAAAGCAAGTTTGATGTAAAGTTGATTTTTATTCTAGAGGGTGGATCATCCGAGGCTGATGATGATGGTTTTTATCGAAGTAAAAATGAAGAAATCAGGTGGCAATAATGGAGGCATCAAAAACTTTAAACCGGTCTCGGTGAAGCCAAAAACTAAATATCGTCCTAAAGTAAATCAACCGACCGAAGAGGTGTGCCCTAAAACGGTTCCTCCTGCTGGTAAGAAGAAGGTCTCGACAACAGTTACCTCTTCTAAGAAGACAAGTAAAACGAAGGCTTCGACATCAGGTAATGGTACCTTTTCCCATAATAACTCGTTTGAGGTTTTAAATGTTGATAACCCGGGTATTGAGGAAGTTGATTCGAGGAATAAGGCTTCTATGTGTGGTGTGCAATAAGATGGTCAAAGTTCTACCCTTTTAGTTGAAAAGATTAGTATGTTTGAATATGGGGATATGTATCAAAATTGGTTTCAAAAAGGAATTGAAATTCATTTAATTTACTTTCCAAAAATGGTTAGAAAGAAATTCATAGCCCTTAACAAATTAAAGGTAAGAAAGGGTGGAATCATGATCCCAACTCAACTAAAGATATGGTGATGTATATTAAGTCCCATAGAGAAGTAATGTTACTATTTTGCCATCCATGTTATCTCAAGTCTTTGGGGTTAAATTCTAACGTATTTCCGCATAATATTTTCGTGTACATTCACAAAAGAATACATGATGTTGTCCATAACTTTTTATTAGTGATTAATAGATTAATCTTGTTTTAATATTATTTAGTGGGCATCAACATTGTGATGAAATATGAATTGCAATAGTAGTGATGTCTCTTCACTTACTTTTTAGAATTGAACGTTTGTGGTTTGCCAAGGGAGCATGACGTATGCTGACTTCATAAATGGATATATTGCTATTTTTATTTAATTTCGTCCACTTATTTTATAAATCTAATAGCAAAATTTCCCAACATAGCCCTACCACAATCCATAATTTCGTTTGAGGTATCATTTCAATATGATAGTGGGTTAAGCACAAGTCACAGCTATGATTAACATAAAAGGTAACCTTTGAATTCAAAAGAAAACTCAACTTAAATTCATATGCACTTTCTTGACCTTTAAATGATGTCCAAGCAATAGTTTATATGATGTGTTAATATAATACTACCTCCGTCCCACATTAAGTGTCCGGTTTGACTTTTTCAAATCTATTTTTTTCATCTTTGACCTTAATTATTTCTTTTTATGTTTTATGACACTAGATGCAAAATATATGAATTGATAGAGTTTTTAATGTATTTTTCATTGGTATAATTTTTATTAAGTATTGTATAACACAAACACAAATATTTACGGTCAAAGTTGATGAAAAAAAACCTCAAAAAGTCAAACTGGACACTTAATATGGGACGGAGGGAGTATATGCTCGTTGAGTCGTCGGAGCTCAAACTCAACTCAGTCCCATTCAAATTGAACTTCGTCAAACTTGTTTAACAAACACATATTTTAGTGGATGCTTTTCGCGTTATTCAAGTTATAGCTGGGCTCAAGCGTTCCTTAGTTGGAATCAAAACGCGCATCATGAAAGTTTGCGAGCAACCTAAAGAGGTGCGGGTGTAATCTAAGATCATCTAGCTGAGCTCAACTGCTCAAGCTCAAGTGATTTGCATTTACTTGTGAGTCAAAGAGTATAAAAAACCAAGTGTCATAGCTACATGTTATACGTTAATTTGGCTCATTTGGTAACTAGTTGCGTTTAGCTATCGTGCAATACATATCATTAGTTAATGCACTAGTGGTGTAGCTACTAATTTAAACTGCATGACTAATGCTTTGTAATTAACCTAATTTGATTTGTTTTCCATATTGAGGTTTGAGACCTAATAGAACAAAAAGGAGAAGTCATCGTAGCTCATGTTATCTTTTGTACGTATTAATAATACACGCTTCAATGTGTTGGCTATATAAGTTTGCTCATTTTTTCAGAGCCGAATTCTTAAAATTTTCAAATATCTTAGTTATTTTTCGACACAACAACAACAACAAATTTTAGTTGTATACAGATTTATATTTACCGAATCTACAGTGGTGTTGATTTTTATTTCTCTATACGTCTCTTAACAACTTTTAAATTTGACTCACTCAAACGCGATTAGATGTTTGATCAAAAAGTGTTTTTGTTTTCTTAAGAGACAATAATAACCAAATGATGTTAAGAGCATTTGTATATATTTTCCGGATCATTAAAAGACACTAATTAGGTGTTGTTTGTTTATTAAGAGGTTCTGAATATAATTCGTACACTTGATTTTGAATATGAGGAGTAAATGTGTGAATTTGAATGAAATAATATTGTTTGTTTTTTGATAAATAAATGTCACAATGATTTAAATATAAAACAATTCATTCTTCTTATACATAAACGTTTATAAACATTAAATAGAACAATTTATTCACATAACTAACACAACCTAGCAATATGGAAATAAAAAAGTGTTAAACCAAAACAATCAAGGACATTGGAGTCGTGGCTGGGGCAGGAGGAGCTGAAGTTGGGCCTACGGTTGAAGTTGAAGCTTATATTATAAGCCGGAACAATATAATCGACGTATTAATTACCAACCGGGTTGAGTGACTCGGGTCGCATGGTGTAAAATAGGCTAACCCAATGACTTCAGGAGAAGACAACTCAAAATTTTCAATCCTTGGAGCAATATGAAACACCCTGTCTTCAAACTTTGTCGATTTGTTAAGCACCTTCTTACCCAATTGTTACAGAGTCTTTGTTTCAAACACGCGTGCCGCCTTTGCACTGATAAAGACCAACCATCCGTCTCACATATAATAGTGGTTCACTGGTTCGCTCTGCCTTAGACTCATTAGGGGAACGAGCTCAACTCCCTACCAGTGTAGTACCATATCGATTTCTTTATTCATGGCACACACTACACCCTTATCGTTGGGGTACTCCAACAAGACCAATAAGATAAACCAAGAACTCTCACATTCAGCACGCTCCCAATTAGAACCTGACCCTTCCGAATTTGGCTCGTGACATTCTCCCACCACCAATTCATGCACGACGTCTTGCATGGTCATTCGACTTTCCTCAAATGATTTGGCTTTACTCCAGCTTCATAGCTTAAAGGGACATTTGACTTTCGACTCTTTGGGTCACATCGTGCAGCAACTACTATACGCTCTCTCTTTGATTAGTCAATTACTTTTTTTGGCGACTTAGGATCCGACGTGCAGCGACTGTCATTAGTCCATTACTCTCTTTGGCTTCCATCGAATGCGACATTATGTACTCAACACAACATTTTATTTTCCTCAATAACATGTCGAGAGACCTCTCCCGCCACCTTTGTACAGCCAACACTTTTAACAACTTATGGGAGAATGACATGAATGATTCTGCTTCGGTCCGCCTGGGTCTGACTTGGTTCTGATACCACTTGTCGCGAAGTCAGTTTCGACCCCGCGTGATGTCCTTACACCGATAAGGACCAGCCATCTGTTCCGCGTATAATAGATGTTAATTGGTTTTGCCTTGGACTTATAAGGGGAACGGCCCCAACTTCTTACCAGTGTAGTGTCATATCGAGTTCTCTACCCATGGCACGTACCACCTTTATCATTGGAATACTCCAACAAGATAAACTCATAACCCTCGCATTCAACACGCTTCTAAGCATAACCCGACATTCAGAATTTGGCTCGTAATACTATGCTCTTTTTTTATCTATAGATGTGTGTCGAATTGTTACAATATATTGTGACTTGAATCAGAGCATTTTTCATATAATTATGACCCCTCCATAATGTAGTACTAACGTATCATAATTTGCAAGGAAAGGAAAGATTAAATGAAATGGGATTTGGTGAAACAAGTTTAAGAGAATAGTTAAGACTTAAGAGTGCGTGATTGATTGATTGGTGTTTGGGTTTTCGTATTGCATTGTTAAACTTAACCAAAGTAAACAAACCCCACGCTAACTCTAACATATTTATACTGTTGATCAGATTATATAACTTTTACATTTTATAAAAGATGTGTCACTATTAGACGTATATGGGATGTTGTTTGCGTAAAATATGAAAAAACTATTTTATAGGCAGGTGCAAGTAGTTGATAGTTACTTAATGTAACTTTGGTGAGTTGAGTTTGAGTCTTGAATTCGATATTACCAAATTCGTAAAAGCTGTGAGAGATTCTTTTCGTTGGGTATTATCTAACAAATGCTAGGAACATAGAATTTCCAAGTTACTTTTCGATTCCATAATGAAATTAAAGATTTGGTCTTTCTTGTTTATGGGTCACGCATATATATATATATATATATATATATATATATATATATATATATATATATATATATATGATGTAGCAACTTGTAATGTTGTTTGTATCAACTTCTTATTATAAAACAGATTATTATAATTAATTAGTATACTAATGTTAATTGTGGTAAAAAAAAACCCCCTTTTTTACTATTACATGTATAAGTTTACTAGTTAAGCAACCATTCTATTCTATCACCTATCACCTTTACAAATGTTAATCTTATTTCTAGCCACACGGATACACCTTAAACATAAGAATCATTTCAGTCTCAAGCACTCTAAAATGAGATAGATGTAGAAAAACTTGCCAAAAGAAGTATAGAGATTTTTTCATGAATACTTTTGTCATACAGCATCTTAATGAGTTGTAATGTTGTATTAACATGTACTCCGTAAGAGATGGTCCAATTAATAATAGTACTTGAGACATTTATTTATTTATTGTATTAAAAAACTAACGTCAAAGGGGGTACAAGGAGATTGAGTATAGTTTACTCCAAACACACTTTTCGTCCTGATTCCAGTTTTCTTCTATCCCCCATTACTATAAAATAGCCTCATTTTCCTTGTTACACCCCTCACCAAAATCCCTCCTCGTCTTCTTGCTATATCCAAAACACAAATTCCTTAAAACATGCACACATCAAAATTTTAACAAATTTTAAAAAGTGGGTTATTTCTAAATATTCAAATTTCCCTTTTATCATGGAGAGGCTAAACTTTGTGAAAAATGGTGTGTTGAGATTGCCTCCTGGTTTTAGGTTTCATCCCACTGATGAAGAACTTGTTGTGCAATATTTGAAACGTAAAGTGCACTCTTTTCCTTTGCCTGCTTCTATTATTCCTGAAGCTGATGTTTGCAAGTCTGATCCATGGGAGTTGCCAGGTATTTTTTATTTTTTTTGTTTATCTGACGGGTCAAACGGGTAAAATATGCTAACAATTGTAATGGGTCATTTTTAGAATGAGTAGTCAGGTTGCACTGACCCACAAACACTTTGTTACGTTTAGTCAAGAGTTTATAAGCTAATTAGGATTGTGAGTTTGTGACAATAAAGTTTAAGAACGAATAATTATAAAGGAGATTGGAATAAATTGATTGGCTAATTATATGTATGAATGAACTTAAAAAGGGAAATTTTGACTCACAAAAAATGCCACAAGGTTTGACTTTTTAGCGGTTAATTTTTTATATTTTCTTACTTTTTTACCTTTTTAACTTACTTTCTTTTAGATGAATTTGCATATGAAAAAATTAAACTTGGTTGCATAAATAAATTATTTACCATGAAATGATTTACTAGTAGGATGTTGCATAGTACAAGTCATGTAAAAAATGACATAAAGTAGTATACGACTCTGGATGACTTTCGACCCATTATAGAATTCTCGAGTTTCTAAAACTAAAGGGGTCTAGATTATGTTACACATTATAATGAGATGTGTTTTTGTGCTTAATTTAGGTGATTGTGAGCAAGAAAGATTCTTTTTTAGCACAAAAGAAGTGAAGTACCCAAATGGGAATCGATCAAATCGAGCTACTCAATCCGGTTACTGGAAAGCAACTGGTTTAGATAAACAAATTGTGAATATATAACAATCAGTTGTTGGTTTGAGAAAACCCTTGTGTTTTATAGTGGAAAACACCAATTGGATGCCGAAACAGATTGGTTCATGCACGAATATCGACTTGGCAAACTCCTCAGGGGGGGGGGATTCCCCCCAAGTTCTTTTTCGAGTTGATATTTTTTTTTGTTTAAGTACAGTTGTTATTACTACATGATTTCGTGGTCAAATTATACTTGTCCAATAAAAATAGACAAGTATAATGGTGCTCCTGTTTCTTACTTTGTTTCAAAAGTACTGCTATGATCATTTTTAAGTCTGAGTGTGTAACAAAATGACCCCATAAATTGCAAAAGTATTTTTTGTAATTCACAACGAGCCAAAAATCAGCTAAAACATGATTTTTCGATAGTTTTTGTATGTTCTGCGATTTCTTTTATATTTCGCGGGTTTATTTTATTTTTTTGCAAAATCATTAGAATGTAGCAAGATTATGCTGTAAACCAAATTTTGGCAACTTAACTCAAGAAGTGTTAGGTCAGTAAATTTTTTGCTTGAACCGCTAGAGTAATTAATGATTAAATTTTGGTGTACATAATTTTTCAGGGTATGGAAAATTGGGTAATTTGTAGGATTTTCTTGAAGAAAAGAGGAAGTAATGCTAACAGAAACGATGAAGAGACCAAAGCCACAATTCCTGTTATTAGCGATTGTAAGTCACTGAAATCGAAGCCAATTTTCTACGATTTCATGGCTGCGGGTGCAAGCAAAAGAAGAAGAACTGATTTGAACTTGACACCAACTTCGTCGGCTTCGGGTTCAAGTGGGATCACGGATGATGCTAGTTCTTGTGACGAGCATGAAGCGAGTAGCAAGAAGTTGAATGATGTTTCCACTTTGAAAAAACCGTAGTTATAAAATTAATTTTTTCAATTTAATTTACTAGCGCGTTATTTAAATTAGTTCATGTGCCTATGTTGTGAGCAAGATTAATATTCCCACGAAAATAACCTGATTTTAGATGAGATGAAAAGAATAAAAGTGTTCACTTGATAACTAATATCAAATGCAAATGTTATGTGTGTGATAAGTACAGTGCACCAAGATAACGACTATTTGGATGTGAGTTTAGCTGTTTAAACATCAATTTCCGAGTGTTACACTAAAACTGATACTCCCTTCTGATTATATACGGTTAATATAGTCTATATAATTTTAAGTACTAAGAATTGATTGAATCTGATATTGAAATAACATGATAAAGCGAGATCATAGTACAACCTTGAGGTACACAGATCCTTTCTCGGCTTGTCGTTAGGGGACAGTTAATGCTATTAAATGTATGAAGAGTTAGGGGTGATTGGGATTTTGTATGTCAAGATTGCTTAAATGCTTATTGCTAATACAGTATGCAAACACTTTCAAGGGCATCGTTTATCTGATTATTTATGTGTGAAATAAGTTGTTCTTAATAATTAACTTAAAATTGTTTGTTAGAAATAACTTAGTTCAATTCAATCTATGGTTTTATTAAGCAATACATAACATTGCCTTAGTTAGATATCAACTTTATAAAGTGAAGCTTTTTTCACATGGTGTGAGAGTTAAATGGTTCAAGAAAAGTTGTTATGTTCACGTGTAATCCTTCGGAAATTTTGTATTAGGTTACTTTTGGCCAAAAGCAGGAGACAATTTTACCAACCTCGAACCTAGTTCCCACACATTTCAAGATTCGTTTTTCACTTCACAAAGCAAATTACGGAATGAATCTTGTGTTAGTTTGATAGTAATATACTAGTTTTAATGCCCGTGCACGCACGGGGTTTAGACATTATATTTTTTTAAATACATGTATGTTTTTTATTTTTATTTTGTTTTATAAGTTATGTTATAGAGTATTATCGAAATCATATGAAGAGAATAGATTCATATCTTATATATATTATATATGAGCTTGAGGATAATTACTTTTTTTTGAACAGCAAATTTTATTGAAGAATCTAGCAAGGAGCTAGCATTACAAGATAATCAAATGAGGATGTTTCAACCAACTATCCCAACTAACAGCGGTTTTACCCCTAGCATTACACCAAGAAAAGGAACGCCTAACAATGTCAATAAAAAGAGTTTCAAATCTAGGAAGAAGCACGCCTCGAATAGAGATCAGATTTCTCGCGCCCTGATACTCCACCAATCGAGTAGAAAACTCCTTCTAACCCTCTTAGGAATTAGAACCGCATCCGGATATTAGAGAACCATTGAAGCAAGAAGCTATGATCGAACGAGGCTCTACTAAATCCACAAATGCAAATACTACGATTAATCTCCTGCGCCAATATACATTGAAAAAATAAGTGATCCACATCTTCAATCACGTTTCGACACACTGGGCAGGAACTAGGGGAAACCATTACACCTCTTTTCATCAAATTAGAACATGTGGGAAGCCGATCCAAAGAGACTTTCCAAGCGAATATGTTAACTTTGATTGGGACAACTTTGACCCACCGCGTCTCCGTATTTGCGAATTAGGAAAGCAAGAAATGCAATTCGGGGATGGGGGGAGGCAGGGGGGGGGATCGAGCATCTTTGACTCGAAAAGACCCTTCACCATTCAAATCCCAAACCCACCGATCCTCCGCATTGGATAAAACCACAGACTCGAGGTCACCAAGAATGTGAGAAAGCTGCGAAGACTCTATACCTCCTCTTACATTCCGTCTAAAAGAAGATTCAAAAGGCCCATGTAATTTTGTGGCCACCTTGCATTCTTTATCGTTTTCAAGAGCAAACAGCCGCGGATACTCCATACAAAGACGAGAATTGCCAAGCCACATGTCTTTCCAGAATCTGGTGGACGTCCCCTTTCCAACACGTAATTACTAATTTTTTTTTCTTTTTATTTACCTGTTAACTAACTCGACACCTCTACAAAACTACTCTTTTAGGTAGCCCGAAGTCGGCTCATGTGAACCTTCGAGGCCACAAGGGGATTAGTTGTATCCTCGTTATATTCGAACCATTGACCTCCATTTTGGAAGACTGGTTATCTTACCGTTGGGTATGCAGTTGATATTGTATATGTTTTATGATTCTAGTTGCATTATTGAGTCAGCTATACTTAAGATTAATGGTCACACTTTGTGTTAAAACATGTAAAAATTATAGATTCGCTATGAATTTAAAAAGTTGAGTTATCAAAATCGCTCATATATTTAGTATATTGATATTTATGTAATATGAATTATGAAAAGCTATATGAGATAGATCAATTGTGTGTTGTACGAGATCTTATTGGCAATATTGTATCTCGAAATATCTTACTAATATAGATATATCTATACAGACATTTATTATGGATTTGTTTGTATTTGGTACGGAAACATAATACTTATTTGAAGTGAGGGGTGTTGTGATGTATGTGTCCAGAGAAGATACAGATACTGTAAAGATAAACTCGATTTCATATATTTGTCGCACGATTGAGTGTGCCTCACACACACCATGTTCTGCCCCCCACACGCAAACACCCCCCCCCCCGCGCCCACCAATCACACCAACACAGCGCGTTTTTAAGATATAAAACAGTCTGACCTAGATTCGTACTATCTAGTTTTCATGATATCCTTCCATAGGCCCACATACAATTATATGTAATGGAATAAAGACTTTTGAGAAAATTTAAATGTTAGAAATTTTAGTAGTATTAAACAAAAGAAAAAAAATGCAATTCTTTCAAAAACATCAATGAATAGCCAGGAAAACCATTTTTTATTAATTTTGATTATTTTATGTGCTTCGTGTTTTTCTATTTGGTTGTACAACATAATTTCTGACCGACAATGGAAAAATCCAACAACAAGTTTGGGTTAGATTTGGGATGTGATTAGATTCTGTTAACATCTTTGTTTGGAAGTAAAAAAATTGTTTCGGTTCTAATATTTTAAAATATAAAGTCTGACGGGATATAAAATTTAAAGGGTTATTAGTTAATTTTTTAAGTTATATCAAAACATGTAAATTTATAAATTTACACTTAACTCCATATAATTTATTTAAAATTAAAAATCACTAAATTTTTATTAATTACCTCAACTTTTTTCAAGTTTTTTTCTTCACAAATTTGACACATATATTTTTATGTGTTTTTTTTCTCGTCATATTTCTCCACCACAAATTTTTAATTTTGACTAAATCGATTTAATTTTGACTTTTTATTGACCAATCAGATCACACGATTTTGCCTACGTGACAAAATCAAGCGTTCTGATTGGTCTAATTTTTAAATTCATATAATTCAATTTAATGGAAAACTCCGAAATGATGTAATTCTTTTATTATATAAAAGATTACCACTAAGGTTGCGAAAATCGTGAATCATATTCAGGCGGTCGATTCTCTTATTGCTTGTAATTAGTCCAGGCGGGATTAATCGGATTAGCATTTTCGACAAGTTTTGGGTATTCCCGACGAGTTTTTGGTATTTTTGAATTTTTGGTATTTCCGACAAGATTTTCTTAAAAAAATTGTAACAAATATAAACAACTACTATAATCGATTAAAACAAGTTCACATTGAGTTTTGGATATTTTCGGCAAGATTTGCAGGTTTTCGACAAGTTTGACTATCATTGATTGTTGTTGACCACCGTTGACCGCCATTGACCACCGTTCACTGATTTGTTCGATCGATTTACACTCGGAATGGTTGGTGATCCAATAGTGTCTAAGCGGCGATTAATCGGCTTTACATGCCTTTTTTACAACACTGATTATCACGATATGATACTATTTAATCCAAGAAACATCAAAACATAATGTTTCGTACTTGCATTTTTGATGATTAACTTAACTAAATATTAATTATCTTATAATCGAGGTTAAAATATGAAGTAATGATGTTGTCCTCTTTTAGTAGAAATATTGATGTTACTAGAATGGCAACGTCGTGTTTGGTACGTGAGAATTAAAGTCACTAATGTAATAAGTCATTACAACCGAATATAATTTTTATTTGTAATCTATGCTTTGACCTTTTCATTATTCTTTCATTCAAAGTCAACCAACTCAAATAGTCATTTGATAAAAACGTTTGTGAAGTAATTTAAAAAAAGATTTAAGGATGTTTGTCCAATATGAAAGAGATAGAGAAGAAGTATTGGACAAATGGTATGTTTAGGTAGTACTTACGTGTAAATGATTTAGTTAAAAACTAACCATGGTTAAGTGGATGAGTTGGCATAGTTAAGATAAAAAGAAATATGCCAAAAGAATATTCACAACATTGGGTGAGGTCGAAGTGTGGCTGTTGTGAGATAATCAATTTAAATCTCAAATTCCAATACAATTAACATGTGGATAAGGTTGGAGTTGAGTGTGTCATGATGTGATGTTTTTGGAGCCTAGGATTCAAATGCAAATTTGAATTTTATTTAAGATGTGGATTAAGGATAAGGGAAGAGTTGGCAATCGTTTGGAACAAGTGATGGAATTAGAGCCTAAGATCACATTCCAATTTTGAATGTTAAGATGAGAGGATGATGTGGCAAAGAGGTTATAGAATAGTTTTTGTGATGTTGGTTAAGGATTTTAATTCAAAGCTTGAGAGGATAAAGAGAATTGTGTAGAGAAAAGTTTTTAGTGTGAGTTGTGTGTGTGTGTCTGTAACTTGAATTCAAAAGTGAGTTTGTGAGTGTAGGATTGATAAGAGAATGAAAATGATGTGTATTGTGGTGTAGAATGTTTTGGATGTGATGGAAAAGAATCTTTTGTGGGGATTGTAAGGGACAACATAAGTAAAGGGTGTAAGGAATGGATTAACTACATGTGCGTTTTATTTTGTAGGAAGGGTTTATATAGAGAATGTTTTAAGCATGAAGATTGTGTTGGTGATGGAAGAAAGAATAATGCAATTGATTGATTTATGATTAATCTAATAGCCATTAGTAGAGAAAAAGAATTGGGCAATAATATTTTGGGATTGGTAAAGAATGTTTGGATTGTGTAAGGAAGGTGTGTATAATCATTTGATGGGTAGAAGAGTTTAACAAATGATTATGATGATATTTAGAAGAGAAGTGAGTGTGTAAGAAACATGTGTGGAATACATGTGTGATTAATCTTAAAATAGGTAAGGAGGTAAGAAAAACTAAAAGCATGATTAACCTTCAAATACCAAAACTCAATTAGTCACTTGGACTTAATCCATGATAATCAACAATGAATTTGATTACTGATCATCTTGTTGCAAACAAGCTAAGTGCTTTGCATCTCAAGTAAAGCATATCTCATAATGGGAAATGATGCGTTTACACAAAGTGACGTCTGCTTAGTTTGACCAATAAGGGAGTAAAACCCGTTATGTGATTAGGAACAACGTAAGTTCGGATTAAGGTCAAATGAATACTTTCATTTGATGGTTTGTTGAAAGTATATTCATACTAGGTTTAGAAAGAGGTTTCGACCTTGGCTAGAGGCGATTGATAAAAGATTTAAGTTGGAATTTTGTTCAAAACAGGAGGATTCGTTTTTGCTCATCTCTAAGTCTAAACCTCATTTGGAGTGTTCCCAAATGCTCAAATATCATGTACATACCTTTATTGAAGTTTCCACATGTGTCGGGTAAGAGGAAAGCCGACTTTGCAAAATTTAAAAAAAGCCAAGCCGTGAGTGGTGTGATGGCAACGTGCTGACGCACGACCAACGCGCCAAATTCCCAATTCCGAATTTTCGGATTTTGGCTATCGTTTGTTATTTTAAGTGTTGCGAACATTTATTTGACATCATTAAAACATAAAGGAGATCCTAGTCAATGTTGCACTTACAATAAACATTAAGTGCACAAACGTAAAACCGCACTCCATTACCAGACTCTCTATTTATAGTGCTAAGATAGGGCCAGAACCCACGTGGGTGATAAGTGCATGTCCCAAAGTTGATTGGACAAGTACATTCGTGCACTTGTCTCTACTACACATTCTAATCTAAGTAATAGGACAACATACTTTCTAAGGTCAATGATGACACTGACCTTGTTCTTATACCCATATCAAGATAGTTTAACTTAAGGAGATAAGTACTTGATCTTATCCCTTTAAACTTATCACGCCCATTCTTCAGTCTCTAAGTCTGCTAGGTCTTCATTATGTCTGAGGAGATCGTATGGGGTTATGTGAGCTTATTGCCACAGCTCACTGAACTCATCACCTTCTTTTTTGGTTTAAGGACTTCATTCACTGAGTGTCGCCTCACTAAATGGTTTAGTCATTCTTCTTAGACTTAGGTTGAACACATAAAGGTAACTCACTGAATGACTATTCATTTAGTGACTTGAGTAATGTTTAAGGATAACTAACACTTATGATATTTTCAATTCAAATCCTAAGTGAAAGATCATTGGGCACTGAATTGGCCAACAATTACATTATTCATTACATTTATTTATCACTACATTACACCTAACCAAACTGACAAAACAATTATTGAGCTAAAGGCGAGCATTATGAACACTTCTAATTCATAGGTACTTCTACGATGTATGGACTTTATAGGCACTATGCACATAATAGCCAATGAATTAATCCATATAAACTTAAAATTACGAAGGTAAGTGTATTATATCAATCCCACACAACATATAAGAAACGTATGACTTAGAGAGAGAAAGAGGAGGTTGGAAAGTTTTCTAGAGAGAGAAAATAAGAAGTGTGTAAAATTAGAATGAAAACCAACACCCTCTTCATGTGTGGAGAGGGTATTTATAGTACAAAGATGACGGATGAGGCGTTTGGATCCATGGGCTTTCCATGGGTTTCCCCGCTTCCATTACTTAATTAATAAATTTAAACTACGAGCTACGAACTATATATTTTGGAAGTGACCGAGACTTTTATGAATTTCTAACAATCTCCCCCTAAGGGAGGTCACTTCAATTTACAATGATCTTAAGCTTAGCATTCTATGAATGTCTTCAGTCTTGCTCGTAGTCTTGATTCTTTTATCTTAATCTTCTGTGATATGTAGTGAACATTAATCATGAGCTTGTTCCAACATGCTTGACTTTACTGTGATATTGAGCTTCTTGAGATCATTAGTCATACATCATCTCTTTATCATCTTGAAATCTTTCGCCTTCTTGTGGTCTTGTGCCTTTTGGACCAACATGCTCATACTTTACTTCGTCTTGAAAGCTATCGAATAATCTCCTTTAGAATTCTTCATCTTAAACACTTTAACACTTTAAGGAAGACGTTTTAGTATCAGATTAGCGGAAGACTTGTGTAACATGTACTTGAGCTTTCATCATGTATTTATATTTATT
>BQNB010116573.1:0-21337 GCA_026074375.1 Tanacetum coccineum
TTTGACCCTTTTTGCCTTGGTTAAGGGCATTTGGTTGAGATCTGCATTTGAGTTATTTTATATACGTACTCTTAACGAATCAGACACCAATGAATGCTAATTGCTCTGCGGTCATTCTCAAAAAGCTTCCCGAAAAGCTTGGTGACCCGGGACGATTTCTCATTCCTTGTGATTTTGGGGAGTTTGATAATTACTTGGCACTAGCGGATCTAGGTGCAAGTATCAATCTCATGCCCTTGTCTATTTGGAAGAAACTTGGACTTCCTGACCTTACAAGTACTAGAATGGTTCTAGAATTAGCCGACCGAACAATTTCTAAACCCCTTGGGATAGCCGAAAATGTGTTCGTAAAGGTCGGAAAATTCTACTTCCCGGTCGATTTTGTGATCTTAGACTTTGTTGCAGACCCTCGTGTTCCTTTGATACTTGGCAGACCTTTCTTAAGAACCGCACGGGTCTTAATTGATGTTCACGGGGAAGAGCTAGTCATAAGGGATGGTATGGAAAGAATAGTTTTTAAACCAGATGGTAGTCAAGACAATGAGTCAATCCACATGATGGATGTTTATGATGACCGGGTCAAAGATGTTTGTGAACCTGAGAGTAATGATGATTCTACAACATCTACTATTGTTGACGAGTTTGAATCTCTTCTGGGTGACATTATTAAACAAAAGGAAGAACTTAAGGGAATTTCTGACCCAGTCGCTAGAAGAAAGGCTTGTTTTTTAGATAAGTTTAAAATCACTAACCAAGGAAGAGTTATTCATTCACCTAAAAGTTCATAGTGCAATTTAACATATCTTTCCAAAACAATAATTCTGAGGACTCTTTCAAAAATGGGGAATGAGGATTTAAACTGTATTTCCTAACAAGGATTTAAACAAATGGATTCTCATTCCAATCCCAAAGAGAGTCAAAAATTGGGAAAAGATTGTGATTTTCCTTCTTGTGATGATTTTCAAAGCTTCAAGACTTTTTCAAACCCTCTCTTTGAGAAACAAGATGACTTTCCCTCTAGAAATGACGAGTCAATTCTTAAGGAGGAAACTTTTAAGAGTTATTTGAACCCTCTTTTTGAAAAAGACGAGGAAATCATTTCTAATGAGGCATCTAGCATAATTTCTCCTAAGGTTGATGTTAAAACCATTATGTCTTTCTTTGCCCCAATTGGGAATTGTGTGAGAAAATGGGCAACAAGTGAGGTTGAAAAAGATAATGTTGAGGTTAATCATGAAGTTTTCAAAAGTGATAATGAAAATGTTTTGGGAATTCATGATAATGAGGAAGAGGAAATTGCCTTCCTAGATGGTTTACTTGAAGATGAAAATTTCTTTGAAATGAATGATAAAGAGGTTTTTGAAACAAAAGTTGAACTTGAGAAAAAGAAAGAGTTACAAGTTTTTCATCCCGACATTGAAATACTTGACCATTTGGAGACTACCTCTTATGTCGGGAGTGATTATGTGTTTTATGAGGATTTTAATCTTGTGGATATGATATTCCCCATGAACATTCAGGGAAAGATTTTTGATCCGGGGATAACATTTCATGAGAAATCTTTTGAAAAATTTGATAAGAGTTCAAAAGAGTTAGCTCCATAAAAAATCTTTTGACTCTTAGATGTTTTTGACCCTCTCCACCCACCCTTAATGACCTTTAATGTTACCAAAGCATTTTGGGGTTTATCATTTTTCAATCTTGAAAATCTTTTCTAAAAAGTTTGTTGAACCCGGAATCAAAAATGTTTTGGTATATCTTTCATCCTTAGTTTGGGGAGGTTGTCACCTTTTGGATTTTCTTCACCATTGCTATTACCCACCATAAGAACCTAGTTTGGGGAAAGAGTCAAGCGAAGGGGACTCTATAATAAACAAGCGCTTCGTGGGAGGCACCCCATGCTTATCCTTTTATTTTCTTTTTCTTTCTATTTTCTTTGCTTCCCCAAGGACAAATTAATTCGGGGGCGAGTATAGCTTGTACTCGGTTAACAAAAACTAAGCCGTTTTAGAGATGCTTTTGAGCTAACAATGTTAAAGAAGAGAGGAATCTTGTTCTTTTTCGTCTCTTGTTGGTTGTTTGTTTGTTTTGTCTAGGTTTTCCGGATTTTGGAAGCTTCATGGTTCAATATTGTGGAAGGACAAAGCAATTCCTACAATTTCCATTGATGGTCTCCAATCTTCTCTTCATAAATAATGGGAAATCTTTTATCCTTGTCTTTATCGAACTAACATCTATTCTTTTGGCATGACCATAGAATTTTTGTTAAAGATTCCTTTTGACCCTTATTTTTAAACTTTGAGGACAAAGTTTCATTTTAGTTTGGGGAAGGATATCTTCGATATTGACTTGCACTTCACGCAACCTTGTTTGAATCTTTTTGAATTACCTTTTTGAGAAAAAGTGAGAAATTTTAAATTTTTGCTTACAAGAAAAGCTCAAAAGAAGCTTGAGTTTGAGAAAAACACCACTTTTTGGTAGTCCGTTGGTGAGAAATAGGAGTTAATTTTGACTTGACAGGGTGAAAATGCCCTAGCTAGTTCTTTAACCTACCTTTTGTGGGGCCAAGCTTTCACAAATCCTATTGCTTTGGATTTCAAAATGTGAAGAACAAGAAATGATGTAGTTAAATATAAGTGTATTTGCTTAAGCAAGGTTTATTTGGAAAACTTAAAGCTTATATGAATGATTTGTGTCTTTTTACTCCCACAAGCTCTTAACACACTTAATCATACGTGCTCTTTTTAATTTAGCTAAGTCAACCAATGTCTTTAGAAAAAGTCTTACATTTTGAAAAAGAATTCATTTTAATATGTAAGTAAGATTTTTGGTTTCAAATTTATAAGTTGCTTTTCTAAAATGAAAATTTTCCATTCATCAAAAAGATAATTATAAAAAGAATGCCAATGAAGCATTTCTAATGCAAAAGCATTATTTTTCGTGCCAATGAAGCATTCGAAAAAAATAGAATAACAAAAGCTATATGTAGTTTTTAATCGCGCGCGCGACGCTATCCATGTTGTAGAGAAAGACTCGGATGGAGTGGTTCGCAACTAAGGATTTAAAACTATGTACGTAGGATCAAGTTCGTAGGCATTCATCATAGGGAGGAGGCCTAGGTGATGAATTGCAAAACTAAGGACTTTGGATTCTAGGCTTTGTAGGAAAAGGTGTTGTCGCGATAACCCACAAACGTTAGCAGCGGAGTGGGGGTTCGAACTAAGAACACCGGTTGTTGTTGCGATATCCTATTTGGGAGAAAGGCCTAAGTAGGGGTTCGAACTAAGAACAACATTCCTATTGCAGAAAAAATAATTATAGTATATGAAAAATAAAAAGAATGGTTAAAAATTTCATTTTCTCAAATCAATTTATAAGTTTTGTTTCCGAATCTCTTTTAGCTTTGAGTCGAGATTTATCTATGTTATTAACATTTGAGCTCACAAGGCTTATTTGTAAAGCTTAGATGAATTTCAACTATGAAGATAAATTGATCTATGGTTGAGTTAAAAAGAGTGCACACATCTTAATCATTAATTTATTCCCGGGAGTGAAAAGTTCACAAGTTGTAAGTATAAAAGAGCTTAATCATTTGGACTTACGACAATGATCTTGTTTATTAGCTTTGTTTAGTCTAGTGAAAAGTCAAGGATGACGAATTTTCCTCTTTTGTGCTCTATTAATCGGGAGTAGCCTATTTCGATGAGCCTAAAAGTTGCAAAGTTGCAATGATTGCCATTAACGTGTTTCCAAGAGATTATATGTTGAGAAAAGTGAAAATTGTTTAAAAGGTGATTCATAAAAGGTTCTAAACAAGGGCATTTTGGAAACTTCTTAGTTTACAAAGTGTACACTTCATAACATTGCGTGAGGACACGGCAATCCTTTAGTTTGGGGAATTTTGATATTTGCTTAATTGTATATTAATTTACCCGGGATTTTGCCAAATAAAAGCCAATAAAATGCCAAAAGAATAGAAAATGTGTGCTTTTGTGTCCAATTGTGCAGGAAAGGATTGAAAAGACAAAAAGAAGCAAAAACGATCAAAAACCGACAAGAAACGGGAAAAAGACAAAGAGACAAGAGCAAGAGTGAGAAATCAGCCAGAGATCACAGCCGGATCAGCCCGACACAGAAATAAAGAAAGTCAAAGACCCAAGATAAAGTCAAAGGGCCATTAGTGACAAGTGTGCAAAGTTTCAAGGGTTTATTTGGAAGATAGAAGTTTCAAGGACCAAAGTTGCCAAGAGTTGAAAGTATGTTTAATAAAGAAAGATAGAGAGAAAGAACAACAAGGGGTGAAATTGCAATTTCAGAAACCTGTTTTACACTACATTTGGGCGGAAGCAAAGACGAGGACCATAAGTGTTAATACTCCAAACCTTCAAACAGAACCCGCCTTTCTCGCAACAGAATAACAACCCACAACAGCATTTCCCGCCAAAATCCCACACAACCCAAATCCAAATTTCCCCACCCCCGCTCCTTTTTAAACAATAAAATTCGTTCATACACTCTCCCCACTCACAAACAAACACGTGGCAACACATGATTGGTCCGAACACCTCACTCTTATGATCAAACGGCCACAAATGTTTTATAAAAGATCGACGGCTAGGATTTAAAGGAAGCCTCTGGAATTCTTTCCCTCTCTTCACCTCTCCTCTATAAATAGAAGGCTTAGACATCATTTTTCGGTTGTTGATTTCATTTTAAATTTTCTCTTTGTAATTTTTCAATTTTTAAGCAATTTACTTTCAAAGTTTAGCAAAAAGCTCTAAAGCATTTGTACTCTTTCCTTCTAGTCTTGTACCTTTTAATTCAAGTAATACAATTCAGTTTGCAAGACTTTTTGTCTTTTAAGTTTCAATTCTAAGTCGAATTTATCAAATAAGCTCTAAATAAGCTCATTTGAGCTTATTGCCTCCTATAAGCTCAATTTCAGTCAAATATTGTTGTTTAAGCTGTCATTTACTCATTGTACCTCAATTACATCTTAACATGATCTCTTAAGTGATTTGAGTTCATATTCAAGCAACAAAGAGTGAATAAGCTAAAATTCAGCTTATTGTGATTCTTATGGTTTAGAGGCTTGTGCCATTAGGAACACTGAGCTTCTACTCTTGGATAGCTCTAGTGTGAAGATTCTTCAAAAATAAGGTTTAATTCTCTCAATTCCAAGTTAGCATTTACCTAGTATTTCATTTAGCTTATTTCAGTTATATGTGCTTATACTTGTGCTTATTCCTGTTGCATTTAGTTTAGATAGCTTTTAGTTGTCATTATTCTAAGTTTTCTAAATCTTAAAATTCATTTAGATTTCATATTTACATTTCTGTCATAGCTAGTAGTTTAAGCCTTATAGAGTAACTGATATCCTATTTGGGATAAAGGCCAAAGTAGGGTTCGAACTAAGAACAACATTCCTATTGCAGAAAAAAAAAATTATAAGTATATGAAAAAATAAAAAGAATGGTTAAAAATTTCATTTTCTCAAATCAATTTATAAGTTTTGTTTCCTAATCTCTTTTAGCTTTGAGTCGAGATTTTTATCAATGTTAGAAACATTTGAGTCACACAAGGCTTATTTGTAAAGCTTAGATGAATTTCAACTATGAAGATAAATTGATCTATGGTTGAGTTAAAAAGAGTGCACACATCTTAATCATTAATTTATTCCTGGGAGTGAAAAGTTTACAAGTTATAAGTATAAGAGCTTAATCATTTGGACTTATATTGACAATGATCTTGTTTATCAGCTTTGTTTAGTCTAGTGAAAAGTCAAGATGACGAATTTTCCTCTTTTGTGCTCTATTAAAATCGGAGTAGCCTATTTCAATGAGCCTAAAAGTTGCAAAATTGCAATTTTGCCATTAATGTGTTTCCATAAGATTAAATGTTGAGAAAAGCGAAAGTTGATTTTAAAAGGTGATCCATAAAAGGTTTTAAACAAGGGCATTTTGGAAACTTGTTAGTTTTATAACAAAGTTACCATTGATAACAAGCGTGAAGAGCAACGGCAAACCATAGAGTTATGGGGAATTTGGATATTTGCTTAATTGTTACATTAAATACCGGGATTTTGCCAATAAAAGCCATACAAATTCCAAAAGAATAGAAAAAGTTGCTTTTATGTCCATTGGCATGAAAGGATTGAAATGACAAAAAAAGCAAAAATTCAAAGAAACCGACAAGAAACGGGAAAAAGACAAAGACAAGAACAAGAGTGAAGAATCAGCCAAAGATCAAAGCCGGATCAGCCGATACAGCAAGAAAGGCAGTCAAAGGAAGAAACAAGAAAGAAAGGACCATTAGTGACAAGTGTTCAAAGTCAAGGGCTAAAAGTGACAAGCTTTCAAAGTTTGAAGGCTTATTTGAAGTTTTAGAGTTTCAAGGACTAAATTTGCCAAACGAGAAAAGT
This sequence comes from Tanacetum coccineum, assembly GCA_026074375.1. Classification (NCBI taxonomy): domain Eukaryota; kingdom Viridiplantae; phylum Streptophyta; class Magnoliopsida; order Asterales; family Asteraceae; genus Tanacetum; species Tanacetum coccineum. The sequence continues at coordinate 6,422 of BQNB010116573.1, forward strand.
TGTTTATTAAAGAAGAGAAAGAGCAAAGAAACCACAAGGGCTAAAGCTGCCGTTTTGAAACCTACTTTATAACTAGAAAAGGCGGGGTGAATCGCAGGGACCAATTGTGCAAGTTCTCCAAACTTACAAACAAACAAACGCGTTTGTTGTAACCGCCTAACAACCTTCAACCTCTTTTCCCGCCAATTTTCTACACAAACCCAAGTCGTGAAATCACTTCCCCCGCTCCTCACAATCATTTAAACTCGTTCATAAACCCTCCCCAATCATAAACTACCACGTGGCAACACCTTATTGGTTCTGACACCTCACCAAGCTCATCCAACGGCTACAAATGATCCAAAAAGTTGTCAACGATTGGTAATATAAAGGACTATCAAGAAGAATCTTCCTCTTTCTCCCAAGTCCTCTATGAAAAAAGCAGTTGTAAAGTTCATTTTCCGGTTGTATTGATTAAAACTTCTACTTTTGTAATTTTCCCCGTTTTTAAAGCAACTTTATTTTCACTTTAAGCAATTAAGCTTATAAGCCTTGTAATTCTTCTATTTCAATTTGTACTTGTCAATTCTAGTAATGTCAACATAGTTTACAAGTGTTTGTGTTCTTTGATTTACATTTGAAGTCGAATTTAGCAAATAAGCTCTAAATAAGCTCGTTTGAGCTTATTGCTTTCCATAAGCTCAACTTTAGTCAATTTCTGTTTTTAAGCATTCATTTACTCAAATTTATCAATTCAATTTCAAATAATGATCACTTGAGTATTTTTTGTTCATTTTGGAAGCTTAAAGGAGAAATAAGCTAATCTAGCTTATTGAGCTTAAAGCTCTGGTTTAGAGGCTTTGGAAGCCACTTAGGTTCATAATTTGAGGCCACTCACTCTACATAGATGTGTGCCCTAGTTTCTGAGACAGCATAACATTCAGGGGTTCTATTCACTTAGAATCAATATAGCTTAATTTTGAGTTTTAACATTGGCTTAGTTCTAATCAAAGGTTAGCTTTAATTTCTTCATGATTATATTGTTGAGGTTTGTATTAAGCTTTGTTTAAAGTTTCATTAGATAGAATTAGGGATAATCAAACATTTTCATAAAATTTCTGTCATATAAGTAAAAATAAGCTTAGAAGAGAACTAGCTATTTTCATAAATAAGCTAGTCATATAATAGGTCAATTATTCCTATTTAGGCATTTTATAGTAGAAAAGAAGTATAGCAGTTCAAGCTTTTTAGTTTAATATAGAATATAACTCAACTTTTAGTATGAACAGTTTTCATTAAGTAGTTAGATTTGAAGTGCAAATAAGTTTGACAGCTTTCTATTAAGGGAGTGTTTGGATATAGGTATATTTGACTCTTAAAGTCAAAATTTTCTTATAAAAACCTTTTACATAGCTGAGTTAGGTTATATGATCCAGTTTAAAACAGTTTTTAAAAGATAGATTTTAGAATTACAAAGTTTTAAGTGCTTAAAAAGTAAGCCTAGCACCAGGGCAATTTTCAGTTGTAAGAAGTTTAGATTTTAGACTCTTAAAAGCAACTTAGAGTTCAAAGGTGTTTTGTGTTTACTTAGGTACAATTAGTGAAGTGTTGGCTCTCAAGTTCTAGCCTGCATTAGACCATTAAGTCAAGTATATCAGCAACAGTTTATGACAGAAGTTTAAGTTTAGCTTATTGTTCTTTTTTGATTTCTGAGATCTAGAGTTTTTTCTTAAATTTCTTATATCCAGGTTAGTTCAACATTAGTTTTAGAACTTATATTCAAAATTTCAGCTCTTAGGATTTATAAATAAGCTGTTTAGCTTAATAGGAAAGTTTAAAAAACAGTGATAAGCTAAAAGTTGCATTTTTCATTAGAAAGTTTCTTGTTATTTTAGTTACTCTTAGCTTATTCCTTTTTAGATAATCATAGTACACATCTTAAGCACCAATTAGCATCTTTTAGTTTCAAATTTCATCAAGTAATAAGCTAGTTATAAGCCAAAATCCAAAAAGCTCTTTAAACCCCTTGTTTCTGTAACAGATTTCAAAGTGCTTATTTTCTAGCTTATTGAGTTGTTAAAAGTAGAAAGAGCTTTTATTAATGTTGTAGAGTTTAAGCTCCTTAATAAGTTTGTAGTTTTAAGTTTTTGCTAATTCTCAATTTTTAATAAGCCAAAAATAAGCCATAAGCGTAGGGTCTGTTTTGTAACTTTCTTCATAGTTGAGGGGCACCCGTTTTAACTAGAGTATAAATTTCCCATATTTTGCCCGCCTAACCTGTAGTTTCCCTTTTTACATTTCCTACCCTGTCTTTTTAGTAATAATAAAATAGATTTAAATTTTAGTTTATAGTTTTATTAAAATTAGGGTTTGTGTTTTAATTGCACAAATTAGGGTTCAATTAGGTCATAAAATTTGGGGCTTTTTGTGCAATTATATTTCTGCACCATTTTAGCACTTTAAAATCATTTTTCTTTATTTTTCTCATTTGAATTGTATTTTTTAGGAATTAAAAGAGATTTTAGTGATTTACTTTTTCTTAGAAAATTCATAAAAAATAGAAAAATAGTTAAAAAATTCCAATTCTTTCTCCAATAATTTTCTTTTTAAATTTAGTATTTTTGAAAAATAAAAGAAAAATTTTAGTGTTAATTTTTAGAAAAAGTTTATTTTTGTTAATTCATTAAACTTTAGAAATTCATAAAAAATTCAAAAATAGTTAAAAAATTCTAATTCTTTTTCCTAAAATTTTCATTTTAAATTTGTGATTTTTAGGTATAAAATTTGTTAAAAGTTGTGCCTTAGTTTTTAAATTTCAGTTTTAGCTCGCATTATTACGTATTGTGCATTTAAATTTCGTGCTATTTCATCGTTTTAAATTTGTGCTATTAAATTTTGTAGTGTAATCAATCATTAAAAAAATATCTCTTTTCTTATTCAAATCAATCATTCCGAACGAGATCGAAGTTTCCATTGCACTAGTCATTGGGGAAACGACCCGGGTGATCATACTTTCCGGACTAAATATAACAGTATTATATATTACGATTATAAATATTTTTGAGATTGAATTTTATCAAGTACCTTGTTAACTTTCTTAATACGCTCGGATTATATAATTTATTTAAATTTACTGTAAAGAAACTACGCAATCACATATCATGATCAATAAGCATATTCGTGAACAATAAGCACGATTAAGCTGAATAATAGGCAGATTAAGCAATTACTAAGCAAATAAGCATAATAGAAAATTAAGGACAAAAGAAAGTAAGGAAACTTACAAAGCACACCTTAGCTAAACAAAGGTAAGAATGCTCAAATGAGCTAAGCAACAGCACTGGCTTATTAAAAATAAGCCATAGTAGTCCATGGATCCCTTCTCTTATTGATCCACCTTTCATACTTATGTCAAATATAAAGGTATTAGCTGATTTAGTTGTATGTAGATTAAATAACTAATTAGACCTCGTATCACTAGTCTAGAGACTATTGAGAGCTTATTCAAACTAATCGTAAACAGTAGCATGATATACAAGTTATGAGAGCTTATTGCTTAAAACAGCTTATCAAAACTAGAAACAAAGATTTTATAAAACTTTAAGGAAGATTACAATGCTCTTTTAACTGAAATTACAATTTACTAAAAGGAAATTACATTTGAAAGGAAATTCTTATAAGCTAAAAGAGAATTAAGCTAAAAATAAACTAGACTTGGTAAAAAAAATAACTAGAAAAAGGAGATGCAATGTGTGTGTGTGCGCGCGCGCTATTTATAGCACTCTGATGAAGCTTCCAGATCTTGCCTTGTTGCCCACGCCTTGTAACACCCCCAAAATTCCAACAACGTAGCGGAATACCACTTGGGGTGCTACTTCATAATGCACAGCGCTAGATACAAGAGAACGACCTCTAAATGTGTCGTTTGTAAAACAATCTCATTTATTTTCTAAAATTAAAATAATAGTTGTCCCATAATTGCATCACAATGAAAAGCTTGAAAGCAACACAACGAGATTTGATCATTTGTAGAAATCCAAGTATGAAATCTTGTCAATTTAGACTCCAATGCACATCAGATAATCCAAGCATTTAATTCACCTGAGAAAAACATGCTTAAAAACGTCAACATAAAGTTGGTGAGTTCATAAGTTTGTTTAAATATAAATGATAAACCAAAGGTTTCCAAAGTGTGTATGACCATTTAAACCCTTAAATGTCCTTCCAAAATATATGTATGATTTTCAGAAATCAAATATTTGTAAAGTATGCATGACCGTTTCAAACCTTGTATGCTCCCAAACTGTATGTATGAATGTCATAATTCAAAGAGTTGTAAAATATGTCTGACCATTTCAATCCCCAAATAGTCACAAAAACGTATGTATGAATGGACCACCTTTGTTCAAAGTATGCATGACAATCAAAACCATCTCTAAATATTCCAAATATTTATGGTAAAATGTATAAGTGTAGGACCGCAAGATTTCCCCCGTGATAATGCATCATGTGCAAACATCACAAAAATGTCATTACGTTTTCCTAAGCCCATGACACTGAAGCTCGACATAAATGAATACCATATAAATGGCCTACATTGCCCATGTTGATGTTCTAACCTGGAACATCCATTGATCCGCCATGTTATACATTCATTTGTCCAGTGATAGCTAGTCACCCGAACGGAGGCGTCACCCCTAAATAGATCTATTTATAACACCCGCGCTCACCTCCCAGGTGATTTACAGTTCATGATAGTGGGCACATTGGGTTATCGCTACTTAGGCAAACACGTAATCAATTTGAATATATGAAATGTCCACTTGCGTCCAATTATAAAAACCCATGCATATATTTCTTACCCCAAAGTGCGTCCATAAGTGTAACCAAGCATTGTATCTCACCGTGAGATATACATATGAGTGTATAACCAAGTTATAGCAAGTGATCACGCTCAACAATTAAACCAAGTATTGTATCTTATCGCGAGATATAAAAATAAGTATGTAAACCAATTTGTAATCAACCATGTAAATGCGTTTGCAAACATGTATGCAGACGAGTTGAAAATGAGCACGTAACGAGTTTAAATCAAACACGCAATTGAATTTGTAACAAGCATGTTCTCACCCTAAAAATATATATGTAAAACAAGTAAAACGTGGGGCTATGAACTCACCTCGATGATGTAGAACGATTGACAGATAAGCATCTAATATGCACAATACGAACGGAAGACGAAGCGGCTCGATCAACGGTAGCAGCTAATCTTATGCGAAATCCCACTAGCTATGATATGTATTTGGTTTCCCGATGAGTGGTTACATCAACGGCGAATACTTTGATGAAGATTTAATTTAAAGAGTATGGTTTGGTGGTTAGTAAATAATTAAAATGAACAATGTACGCAAAGTGTGTAATCTATATTCTTTAATATTACATATGAAAAATAACCCCTTATAAATACTCTTACCGTGAATTATAATATACAAGGACAATCAAATCAAAGATTAATGAAAAGTATATAATACCTTGCAGGTATTATATAATAAATGTGAATAATTAATTAAACCAATTAGTCTGACTCGTTTTCTGAAATCATCACTTAATTTAATAAAAAGTTCAGGTAAATAAACGTATCGTACGTTTTATGATTACCATTAAATTAACCGATGGTTGTAAAGCCTTTACAACAATTAAGTGGTTATCTCTAGTGACAATTATAAAATATAATATAATATTTTATAAACTCATATTTCATTTCCTCTACGGGTCGCGTCTAAAACAGTTGTCTCAATGTAAAGTATAGTTTTCGTTCATTGGTCGGGTTATTGTATAATACAAGTCAATGTATCTTTTTAAAAATATAACTGGTCCCTTTTTATCCGTTATAAAACACAATATGAGTTTTGGTAAAGCGTACTTAATATTGAAATTTATATATGTTCGTTTATGGACATTTTCGGTTATATAATGTTTTCCTTATTCGCAAAACTCGACGTTTTCCTTTAATCAGTATATATTGAAATCATTCGTTTTTCAATATTTCAAATGCCCGCGCTTTCTAGATATAATATATATGTTATTATATCTCAACTTAACAAAATAATATATATAATATTTATTTAACCATTTTAAACCACCACTAGGTATTAAACTTTTATATTTATAAAAGTTTTCACTATATATTTATTGATCTTACAATGTATTTATTTACCGATTTGTGTTAACCCAAACGCGCCCTTATTGGTTTTCTGCTCACCCAAACATAACCCTTATGTTGTAAATCTGCCCAAACAAACGCGCCCTTTCCGGGGCGAACACAAACCGACGCATCCCTTGGTGCGAAATGAAACCAAACGCAGCCTTGTGGCTGCTGACCCGGACCCAAACGCACCCTATGAGGTGAAAATACAAACCAACCGAGCCCTACCTTGGCTGTAAACATCAACCTAACGCACCCTTAGTTAATATTACTCAGCCAAACGCCCCCTCTTTCGATTAATAACCAGAACCAAACACACCTTTATCTTTTCTGTTAACCCCAAACGCACCCTAACAGTTTTTCTAAAATCAAACACAGCCTATACGGTGATATAACCACAAACGTGCCCTAGTGGTCCGAACCAAACACACCCCGCTGGTGGTTTTAACTACTAAACGCAACCCTTTGTGCCGGATACGGAACAAACAACCACCTTTGGTGCGGCTGATAAGGAACCAGACGCACCCATGGTGCCTGCGATAGTAACTAAAACGCACCATTTCGGGTTTTGCTTAAACCGAACACGCCCTTGGTGGGGCTGCCATAAACGAACGCACCCTCTTGGTGCGAAATAACGCCAACGCACCCTTTGGTGGTGGTTTTAAACCCGAACGTACCCTATGTGGGTGTTTATAACCAAAAACAAACACCCCCCCTGGGCTGTTATCCCGTAAACAAACGCACCCTCGGTGCTAGTACCACAACCGACGCACCCTTGGTGTTTAAAACAAATTGAACAAAACATCCCTCGGTGGTGATGAAGGTGGCGGCATGGTGGCAATGGCGTAGGGGAAGAGATAGAGGTGGTGAGGGTGACGGGATGGAGGTGACGACTGTGGTGGCGAGTGGTGGCGCGTGGTGGTGAGGATCGGGTAGATCCGGAGATGAGAAACGTTTTTCTGTTTCGGCCGAAAACCCGCGAAAACATTTCGGCGCGGCAACATGGTGGCCGGCGGCGGTGTGGCTGCCGGAATTCTAAGGGAGAGAGAGACTATGATATTGTTGTTTCTATCTATAAAATAATGAAAAAGAAAATTATAACTTTTGTATTTATATAAAAAGTTATAAAAACAATGACAAAGTAATAATAGAACTTGCGCCGTTGTTTTCCAAATCATTTTTCTGATAAAAATTAGTATTCACTTGATAATATTTCATAAATATTTTATAACATTCAATAAAATATCTGTTATTTATTTTGTGAACCGGTTACGCCTTGTCTGAAATAGAAAAGAAAAAAAAATGGATTTCAACTCGAGTATTCGCGTTTTCAACAAACACTTTTAATTAAATTGCTAAGTATTCTATTAAATATTTTTATTTAATAAAACGTGATAATTAAATATAATTTAATTATTTTTTGTGTTTCTAAAATCTTGCGAGGGCATTTCAGTCACCTTCTGACTGTTTTCGGGTCTCGGTCAAAACTAAAAAGTTGTCAGGAATGTCGTTTTACATCAAATTTCTTTAGAGTTTAAATAATGAAATCGTGATTTAGCTGCTCGTTTTTGATAAATCAACCTAGGAATAACATATATCTCCTTTTAAATATGTTCCGAAAAATTACCGGTTACGTGTTAATCGCTTTTATGTGAAAATAAAAGACCAAAAGTCAAAAAGTCAAGTCAGACTCGAAAAGTCAAAGATTAAAATAGTCTTTTAAAATTCCAAAAATTCCCGGATGTTACAGTACCTACCCCTTAAAGAAATCTCGTCCCGAGATTAAATTTGTGTTATCCGATTGTGTGACCAAGGAAATACTTAAGGTTTAATAAACTCATCCTAAACAAGACGCTGATAGCTTTATTCAGCAAAATTCGGTGTTTCTACACTTCTCAATCTACCAAAAATTTTGGCTAGGTTTCTCCAGAATATTTAATCCATCAAAATGGGTATCTCAAAACATATCATTACAGATCTTATGATTGATATAACCGCGTTATAGGGAAAGTCTCATTATAGTGAAAATCTCAAGAAAAAGGTGTGGTCGCGTGAGTATGTTTGTATAAGTTTCTAAATGTCTGAGGACGGAGTCTCGTTTCTACTATCTATAAGGTTCGATGATTCACATCAACGTGGCTTATGGATGTAAGTACCCAACTTACTTGGCAGTACTAGGATGTATCGCGACCTAAGTCTTCCTACTAGTGGCCCGAAATGAATAGTCCAACTATTTGTTTTGTCGATAGGTGTTTATCTCGTTTAAGGGGAGTTGCATTACCTATTGGATAAAGGTGTATCAGTCGGGACCGCTCCAGTACCCAACAGCAGCGACCATAACGTCAATACTATATCAAATGGTGATGGGATGCCGAGAATGAGGACATTTCGAGAAACAATATTCCCAGAATAAAGTTTAACAAATGGGAGGAGCTCGCGGAAGAGCTTATGCGATAGATGGCGGATTATGGTACTCAGTCACTAGTTTAAGGACGAATCAACTCCATTAACTCAAGTGTGTAACAAGTCTGTTAGTTCCACGAACGGTTCGTGATCGCGAGGATTAGCAACGGCAAAAGTAATAACTTAAGAATGTAGTTTGAGATCGTACTGTGTCAATTTGATACATTAATCCCACTCATTGATACTTCAATATTTGAAACTAAAGAAGCGTCCTAATGTATGTAAATAATCTATTGATAAAACTTTATGGTACCCCCTCGGTGATCTTATAATTTATTTATTTAAATGAAGAGACGTCCCAATCCTTTCAAATAAATAGATCATAAATCATCCTACTTAATAATTCCCGATGCAATACGCGTACTCTCATAACCTTCAAGGTGGTTGACATGACGATGCATGTGTTCTAATGAGTATGGGACGAGTGTTTAAAACTCGTCTTCGGAGACTGGGAGTAAAAACTGCCAGGCGAGTTCAACATAGAGTTCAAGTAGTTAATGAGTACTCGGTATAGTAATAGGTAAAGGTCTCTATGAACGAATCAGCATTAGCGATTATCATATCAATCCTCCTGTTACAAGTCCCGCCCATACAAGATTTGTAATACTTAGATTCATACATTTAGTCCATGTAACAAAAATTATGAACGGTCTCCGTGCAATACAATATAGTATAACGCTATTGAAGAAAAATATCCTTAGAGACCATTGTTTAACTTACAATGTCTGAGAACGAAGTGAGACCATTGCGAACTCCAATGTCTGACGAGTAGAATGAGACCATGTGCAAACCACAATGTTTTAAAAAAATATTCTGGTATTGAAATAATAATTCTTATATAAATAAGCGTTCGAATATACGCGAAAGGAATGCAGCATATATATATTATATATATTTGTATGTACGTAAGCACTTAATGCAGCACGTAATGTAAGCACATAAGTAAGTAGCGTGTATGACTACCGTTGAAAATGTTTGATGTGATGCATATTTTTGAAACGGTTAGAGTCTAGGTAAATATGCACCTAGTGTATCTATAACCAGTGCTTTGATTCCAATTGTAACTCCCACAAAATCAACAACGGTGGAATTACCACTTGGTGCATAACTTCATAATACACAGCGCTAGATACAAGAGAACGACCTCTAAATGTGTCGTTTGTAAAACAATCTAGTTGATTTTCTGAAATCAAAATAATAGTTGTCCCATAATTGCATCACCATGAAAAACTTGAATGTAAAGACTCCAATGCACATCAAATAATCCAAGCATCTAATTCACCTGAGAAAAACATGCTTAAAAGTGTCAACATTAAAGTTTGTGAGTTCATAGATTAGTTTAAATATGAATGTATTTGTCCACTGTGTCATCACAGTACCATGTAAAAATCCCAAAGATTTATAAAGAATGCATGACACATTTTATGTCACCACAAGTACCAATCTTATCCCAAAGATTTATAAAGAATGCATGACCAAATTAATGTCACCAAAATATTTCAAGTATGTATTGCCACTTTATTCAAGGCACAGTAAATATCCATGTGAGTATAAAACAATGTTTACGATTACTCTAAGTTCATGAAACTGCGACGTAGACTTGTATGTATGCCACTTTATTCAAGGCACTGTAAGATTGTACCCATCGTAGGTGTTCCCTCCAAGAACACCCGGGCAGTAATAAAAGAATATGTTCCCATCGTGGGTGTTCCCTCCAAGAACACCCGGGCAGTAATAAAAGAATATGTTCCCATCGTGGGTGTTCCCTCCAAGAACACCCGGGCAATAATGAAAATAATATGTTCCCCTCATGGGTGTTCCCTCCAAGAACACCCAGTCAGTAATGATTGTTGGCCCCGCAGGCGCCAATCCAATCGTATTCCGAAATGTTATAACGTTCGTTTGCCGAGTGATAGCTAATCACCCGAACGGGGATTGTTAATCCCGAATAAATCTATTTCATAACATTCGCGCTCACCCTCCAAGTGATTTACAGTTCATGCAACCTAAGCTAATCCATAATCATAAAAGTATAGTATGTGTTTACGTTCAAAAACTTAAACCAAGTATTGTATCTCCTCGCGAGATATATAAATGAGTATGTAAACCAAACAGGTAATCAACCATGTAAATGCGTTTGTAAACATGTATGCAGACGAGTTGAAAATGAGCACGTAACGAGTTTAAATCAAACACGTAATTGAATTTGTAACAAGCATGTTCTCACCCCAAAATATATGTAAAACATGTAAAACATGGGGCTATGAACTCACCTTGATATTGAAGAACGATTGATCGGTAGGCATCTAGTATGCATAACACGAACGGAAGACGAAGCGGCTCGATCAAGAAGTTGCAGCTAATCTTAACGGCTAAGTCCCACTAGCCCAGGACAATGTATTTGGGTTTCCCGGTGAATTGTTATGTCAACACGACGCGTTGAAAAAGATTTAGATTTAACATTGTAATTGTTTGGTGGTTGGTTAAATAAATAAATTGAAAATATACTCAAAGTGTGTAATACATATTCTTTATATATCACTTATGAAAAAATATCCCCTCATATATTCCTACCGTGAGTTATATCATAAAAACGATCAACCCAAAGATTTATGTAAAGTATATAATAATTTGCAAGTATTATATAAAATGTGTGAATAAATAATTTAACCCAATTATTTCGACAGCAATTCAATTGGTAACGGACTTTGAATAAAAGTAGACAAATGTCTTAATGTTATAAATTAAGCAACCGATGTTTGTAACCGTTCATAACCATTATAAAATATAAGTTAATATTTTATAAATTATGTTTCGTTTCTTTGACAAGTCGTATCTAAAACAGTCGTCTTAATGTAAAAATATAGTTTTCGTCCGTTGTCAGGTTATTGTATAGTTATATTTTAGTATATCTTTAAAATATAACTTAGTTCGTTACTGTGGTGTCTAAAATAAATATAAGTTTTAGTAATAATACATTAACTGAAACATTTATTTCGTTCATGGACACTTTCGGTTGTATAATGTTTTCCATTTTCGCCAAGCTCAACGTTTTCCTTTAACCAAGTTGCAATCGTTCGTTTTCTAGATATGAAATATACATATATATCATTATATCTAACTCGATCTCACCCCCGAATTGAAAAATGTTATCGCTCTCTCGCTTATTTAACCATTAAAAACCACCAATGAATATTTATCCGGTTTTAATATTTATTAAAACCTAAACTTAATTTTTTTTATTAGTCGTTTCAAACGAACTTTTTTTATATAAAATCAAACAAACCCTCGTTGTTTCCTCGTCGTTTTGCAGAGACCCAAACACGTCCGTCATGACTCTCGCTTAAACCATACCCTCTTTTGTACCATTATCCAACCGAACGCCCCCTAATTCGCGAGACCACCCAAGCCAAACAACCCCCCCTGGGTTGTTAAACCCATATCCAAACGCCCCTTGTGGGCTGCCATAAACCAAACGCACCCTAACTGGTGCCAAAACCACAAACACCCCTTGGTGCTATACAACTACCAAACACACCCATATACGGCTGACCCAAAAACCAAACAGTCCCTAGTTATTTTTCTATCAAAGATAGACAGTCCCTACCCCCGCTTGCGCCACGTATGAACACACCACCAACTGATACAAACAATAACCCTCGGCCTTGCCCGTGTTTGAACAGCCAAAACCATACCATCCTCAGCTGTGGTTGTGCTCGACTGACAACCATAAACTACCCTCGGCTCTGGCTGCTTAACGTCGAAACAAACAGCCCCTTGATGTTATCATAAAACCAACACTCCCTATTTGGGTTTTTAATAACATCCAAAATCCAACGCAGCGTCTGTGAAACCCACAACAAAACCGACCTCGATACACCCCCTCCGCGGTCGGCTGTCTAACCAGACAATACGCACCCTCGTCGGGTGTTATATAATGGGCGAGCAAACACACCTCTTGTGGGTTGACCCCGCGCGAACCAAACGCACATTCGTGGTGCTAAACTCACACCGAACGCACCCCATGGCTGCTGCCATTTAAACCCCAACCAAAACATACCCCTTTTAGTTGTTTTACAACCCAAAATGCACCCTTGTTGGTGGTTATAAAACTACGCGCATCCTTGGGAGGTGGCGGTTATGGTGGTGGTTTCGGTGGAGATGGAGTGATGGGGTGATGATGATGATGATACGATGATGATGGTGGCGTGGCTGTTGGTGGTGACATGGGGGTGGTGGTGGCGCGTGAAGGAAAGTGATGTAGTTGGTCGAGTAGATCCGGAGGTGGGGAGTATTTTTGGTGTTGGCCGGATAAGCCCGCCGGAAAACTTTTCCGGCGGCGGCGACGTGGTGGTGGCCGGAATGTTGGCCGGAGAAGATGGTGGCTGAGGGTGGCCGGCGGTGGGGTGAGGGAGAGAGAAGAGTGGGAGTGTGTGTGTTATGTTTTATATAAATGTAATAAATATATAAAAGTTTTATATATATATTAAAAGTTTTGATGGAAGTGACAAGTTTTCAAAACCTTGGGGTCAATTTTGTAACTTTTTAACATAGTTTTTATAACTATCGGTTCGGGATTCATTTGAGCGACTTAACGGATGATTCAACGCACGAAACCTGCGCCATTGTTTTTCTAATCATATTTCTGATAAAAATGAGTATTTACTTGATAATGTTTTGTTGAAACCAAGATCTAGCCATCTAGGATATCATAACATTGAATAATATGCACAGCGGAATTAAACAAGTAAGAACATCAATGTTTAAAAACAAGGTTTTATTAATCGAACATTTCACCTTTACCCCACACACAATCTTGGGGCTACACCAACTAACGATGGTGTACTAACTAACTAACATGAACATAGATGATTCATGACTCATCTATGGCTTTCTAACACACTAACTGACTCTAGGCGTTTACACATGGTCATTCGCCTAGAAACCTATAATTTAGTCATTCGTAACTACATTGTGGATGGATTATTAAAATTCTAGACCTGGTTCTCTTTATATTCTAGAGTTCCTAGGTTTACAAGAATCCTAATTAACATAGAAGTCTATATTTTGGCACTTTAGTCCCTCCTACTTTGAAGACTTCTTTAATTGCGACCTTGATCCTTCTTATTTCATTCATTGTTTGTTCTTGTTTTCATTTATAGTTATTATACTTTGTCCTCATAAAATCAATTATTCAGAATAATGTAAATTTCCCAACAATTTCCCGCTATTGATGAAGACAAACAAACAAAATTGTTATACGAACTTCCCTTAAATTGAGAAGTTGTGATGTAATCCATCTCCTGAATGAAACTAAAATCTTACTATCCCCTGTAGTTTATGATCATGCACCACACATAATAAGACGCAATCAAATAAACTTGTAATCTTCTTCCCTTTTTGTAAATCATCTAATAGGGGTCTTCTGTAGTGTAGAAATGAAACTTGGTATAACAGTACAAATCCATTCCACAATACTAAATCCAGCCTTCCAATACTCAAAATACCTCCATGAAGCATATACGAAAAAATGACTTTTGAGCAGTAGAAATATAAATAGCAGTAGTCAATAAAGTTCAGCAGTAGAACAAAAGTATGCAACTTCCCCTCAAGTGATGCATGTAGATGGTTAAACATTTAAACAATAAGCTTCCCCTGAAACCAATATGTTTATCATCTCTTGAATCTCGAACTTTGTAGCCTCCATGTAGTGATCACTGATGAAGAAAATAGAGTATAACGAATTTGTGGAAGAAGTTGAATTTCCCAAACTTGTGTCTTATGTCTTGTTGATTCACGTGAAGAAGTAGACCTATGTCTTTGCTAGATTCATCAAGTCTTCTTCACCATTTTGTAAGCACGAACAAGTTATCTTTAAAGTGTCTCAACCTTTAAGATATGATAAGAACACGCACCTGTGAAACTCAACTACAACATCAAATAAGCAATATTCAAATGTCTTCGTAATCACCTCTTCAAATAATCTTTAAAATCGAGCCATAAATCGAATAAGAATAAATTGTTTTTAAAAAAACAATTCTATTCGAGATCCAAAAACCATCCGATTAATCCATCCATGTGTCATCCGATATCTAATAAAGCAAGCAGTACATTCTTGATATATCGGACTATACGAACAGTACTTTCTTTTTAAATCCATCCAAAGCGGTACTTTCACAGAATTTGCAACACAAAGTCTTTCTTCACAGCAGCACTTTAAAAATTAGCAAAAATAACAATCAAAGAACACCTTTTATATGATGCCTACG
>BQNB010116574.1:0-21337 GCA_026074375.1 Tanacetum coccineum
TTAAATGACCTAATTAGGTTTTTAGGCATGATTAGTTTGTACATTGTGCTTTAGGAAGTTGTAACTTGATTTAGGAGGGAAAAAATATTCAAATGTTGTGTATTAATACTTTTACACATGCTTTAAAGACTTGTACATTCATTTTATATGTATACATTACATATATTTAGGGTTTTGATATAAATGTTAACGTTTAATGCTTGTTTTGATATAACATTTTGAAAAGTACATTAAATGGATAATGTACTTGGTAAAAATGATATTAAGATATATACTTGACATATTAGGATGTTTATATGATATAAACATAGATAGCGATGGCACTGGTAGAGGTTGCGTGAGCTCGTTTACTTTCGAGATGCAAGTTACGTTGTATAATGAGATAAAACAAAAAATTCCCTGTATAAAGGTGGTATATATAATAGATAGATATTACAGTGCATCTAATTTAATAGATGGATAATTACATTGATGAAAATTACGGGTTGTTATAGTTTCCATCTCTTAAAATAAATCTTTTCCTGAGATTTAGTTAGATGCCGGAGTGATGTTTAAAAACAGATGTAGATACTTGGCACGAATTTGATCTTCGCATTCCCACGTAAATTCTGGTCCTCTTTTAGAGTTCCATCTTACTTTGACTATAGGAATATGACTTTACTTTAGTTGCTTTACTTCTCGATCCATGATCTCCACTGGTTCTTCCATAAAGTTGAGTTTGTCATCGAGTCGAAGCTCTTTCATTGGAATGACAAGGGATTCGTCAGATAAGAATTTCTTTAGATTAGAAACGTAGAAAGTACTGTAGACATTACTGAGCTCTTTAGGAAGATCAAGTTTATATGCCACTGGTCCAATCCGTTCAAGGATTTTGAAAGGTCCAATGTATCGGGGATTAAGCTTTCCTCGTTTTCCGAATCGAATGACACCTTTACTAGGTAACACTTTTAACATCACACGATCTCCAACTTGAAATTCTAAAGGCTTTCGCCTTCGCCTTACATTGGCGTAACTTCTTTGTCGATCTCTTGCAGCTTGCAAGCGTTGTCGAATTTGCACTATCTTTTCAGTGGTTTCATGGATTATTTCTGGTCCAGTAAGTTGAACATCTCCAAATACTTCGGCCAGTAAACAGTGATCGCACATTTTGAGACCATAAAGTGCCTCGAATGTGGCTGCCTTTAATACTGGCAAGTTAACGTTATTGTAAGAAAATTTCTACTAATGGTAATGTTTTTCCCATCCTTTTCCCAAAATCTATAACACAAAATGCTCGAAGCATGTCTTCAAGTGTTTGGATTGTCCTTTCACTTTGCCCATCAATTTCGGGATGATATGTCGTACTTATGTCTAATTGAGTACCTAAAGCACTTTGTAATGATTGCCAGAATCTGGACGTGAAATGACTATCACGATCCGAGATGATAGATATTGGCACTCCATGCCGGGAGACTATTCTTTTGAAGTATAACCTTGTAAGGTTTTCATACTATTTGTCTCTCGAGAGAGGCTGTGCAAATTTGCGCGCGCTGAGATGCAGGATGTACACTCAGATATAGTTGCCCAGACCTAGAAGTATTGCAATACGTTATTATTTTGGTGTGCGAGTATGGGTGTAGTGAAACTCTCATATAAGATCTTGATTAACACACACACTGAAATTTGTTAATATCTTATGAAGCATATTATTAACAAGCTAGAAATGAGAACTATAAAATGTGTTTTGAATTTTCCAAATAAGAATAATTTATTGTTACTTAAATACTTAATATTTAGATAATTATCTCTACTTACAAAAGTAAGTGGAAGCATCTACAAATCTTAAAGATATTCAACAATAAAATACATAACCTTCTGAATTCACTTGTTGATGTCATACTAAGGTTAAACATGAAAATGTCAAACCAAAGTATAATGTAACTATCATTCATAAATCCACAAGGATGCCTCATCAATGGAGTGATATTTTAATATCAATCATGAGGAATATAAGTTAGAGGGTCATAACAAACCTGCTAACTAATAAGATGAATTATCACATCTTGAATCTGATAAATGTCTTAGAACTATAAATGACAAGATGCAATCCTTATAAGACAATCAATGTTTTGAGCTTGATTGACCTTTCACCAAACAGTAAACCTATGAGGTTAGAATGAGTTTCTTTTAAAGAAAAGACTCATAAGGGCAGAGTTGTATACAATTCATGCACGTGACTGACGAAAAGAGTGGGTTCGGTAGATGGCATGGCTCAAAGCTATCGACTATGATTAAATTTTCTTTTCTACACGCATTAAATATATTCTTTTATCATTATACTTGTTACATAATCCATTACAAGTGATCAACTCATTCCACTCTTTAGTGAAGAACACTCAAAAGGACGTCAAGCTTCAAGTATTAATAGTTTAGTTGTGTCATCACGTTTGTAATAATCTAAGTTTTAATTTTAAAATAGGAAAAACTATTCAACCCCTCTTCTAGTTTCCACAAACATGATAGAAATTTGTGAATTTTGAACAAGAGGATGTATAAATGTATGAATTATATATGAGTTTCTTGAATGCAAAATTTAAATGTAATGAGGACAGAAGCTTATAAGCTTATTATTTAAATAAATGGTTAAGATATATTAAGTCCTGTGGTATGGAGAACATGATAAGTATAATGTGATAGTAAGGTATACTTATGTGATATGTTTGTGAATGATAAATAAGGCATGATTAGAATTTTTCGTGACATGAAGTGTTAGACGTTGAGATAAATGAATGGGATTTAGATTGCGATGTATGACCAATATATGGTTTAATAGTAATACATGCCTAATGTTGAATTAGGACGTGTAATAATTGAGATGGGGTGGTTTGGATTTAAATGCGTAAATATTAAAATGATATTTTGACATAAAATGGAATAGGTGGTCAACTTGAGGTTAACGGGAAAACGATAAATGCATTATGGAAGTACATATAAAATTTGTAAGATATGAAATTGACAAATAACATATTGATTTTGTCTAAGATAATGAAGGCTGATAAAGCGTGTGTTGGAAATTGCATAATGCAATGCAAAGTGGAAGTGAATAAGTACTTTATTTTAAAAAGTACGTAGATGATAAACTAGTAAAGATATTGAAGTGTAAATAGATTAGGTCCATTATGTTGTTACAGATGACTCGACAAATGTAATAAATCACTCAGGGGTTGTTATAGTATCATATGAGATGTGTTATAGTGCCCTACAAGATATGTTATAGTGCCCTACGGGATGTGTTATAGCCCCAAGTAAATGTTATGGTAATCCTTGGGGATGATGATTAGTTGTCTTCACCAGCATGATGATTAGTTTGCCTTCACTGGCAAAGATTGCCTACATCATTGGCATGTGTATTAATTCCATCCAGGAAATGTTATGGTAAGTTGGACCCAATACTAGAAACGAGAAAAGTAAAGGAGGAAAATCATCCACATGAGATCAATGAAAGAAAAGATAAGAAGTGTTAGGTGAGTATGAATGTTGTTTCGGGAATGCTTAAGTAGAATAATTTTGCGATATCGTAGTAGTCTAACATTTAACCAAGGTTTTAAAAGGCACGCCATGGCGCCGCTAAGGCCTCGCAAAGGCGTGAGGCGTGACCTCCATGCTATGTAATAGACCAAGGTGTATGCTTAAGGCTTGACGTAAGATGAGAAGTGAAAAAACATGATAAATCACTATGCGTGGATGCTTTTTTGAATTCAATTTCGATAAAAACTGTTTTTTAATAGAAATGAAAAAGATTACATGCAAAGATACTTTCTTGACTGTATTCCTTATGTATGACACTTTTTGTAAATTTAATATATTTGAACTATGATATAAATATCTCTACTACTTTATAAAGCATTTGAGACTTTTAAAAATAGAAGTCTTAAAAAGTTTAAGAACACAAAACATTTCTTGTTATAGAAAGATATATGTTACTTTTGTTATAAACTCAATAAATACACATAATTAAAAGTTATAACTTAAAATTTAGTGTCTTAATGTGAAATCCATTTTGTCACACTCCGTCAGTGGCAGAAATACGGGATGCGACGATACCGTTCATCGCACAAGATACAAGATCATACACTTTACAATTTACAAGAAAAGAAATTTGGGTTTACATTAATTTTACAAGTTAAGACTTGACAATAAAATAAACAAAACCCATCTTGACCCAATCCCCTTGGGTTTACATCTTTGCTCTTCCAACATCATTCACATACCTTTAATTGACACACCTGAAAATGATACTCGAAAACGTCAACAATAATGTTGGTGAGCTCGTAGGTTTGACCTTAAACCCAAAAGTTGTGCCAATATCTCAAAACAGTGGACAATAGTGCAATATGACAGTGAATATATGCAAATCACCCATGACTTAGCATCCCCGCTAATCATGTAACACGACCTAGCATCCCCGCTAGTCGATCACCATGCCCTAGCATCCCCGCTAGTCATGAAAACAGCATATACCAATGCTCTTGGAGTCGCAACTCCGATATGTCACTTACGCACCTAAAGGGCCTACCAGCTGGAGCACTATATTAGGGCAGGACCACACTAGACATGGCAATTCCTTGCCAATCACCCTTGCCGTGCCAAACACAGTACACGCAAGTAAAATCACAACCCTTGACATGCCAAACACAGTACATGCAAGTAAAATTACATCACATATATTCACATAGCAATCATAAGCACATAATTGTCCCAAAAACAAAACCACGTTTCGCACAGTTCAAAAGAAAACAGTTCAAAACACATTTGAGTATCATTTTCCCCCAACGGAAAAACAGTAGAAAATAGGGCTACGAGAACTCACCTCAAGCAAGTCTTAAGCAACCAAATCTCAATCACACAAGCAAATGCAACGACGTCCGCACACGACCTAGTCTAGTTAATGTCCCATTTTAATCATTCATTTCCAAAACAATCTTCACGTTTGATGCATAGAGGTTAGACGGGATGGTTACATACCGTTAATGAAACAGAACTGCCAATACCATTGTACTCTAGAGCATACTAAAATTACATTTTGAGGACTACATACTATAACATGCTATTTGCAATTGTCGGTAGAAGTGACGCAGGGCCGGTCTTCGAGTGATCATTTGTGCTCTTGATCGGAAGAGCACGATCCACGTCTTTCGCAAGTTAAAAAACACTGAGTACAGAGAGAACACGATTGCCGTATGTATTCGATTTTTACCCCTAATCGAGATTACATTTTAAAGTAACATAATCCGGGTGAGGGGGGGTCATATCGAGCGAAAGACAGGTGTGAAGGTGGTATTAGAACTGACGAGTGAGCTGAATAGTGCGGGGGCTAACGTAGATACGCCGCCTACAAGTAGTAGCAAATTGAGAAATGCGATTAGATGATATGCGTGGCACAAGCTATACGACAAATCCTTAGAAGGCGTCGTATGTTGTTAACTCAGCATCTAAGATTCAGTCTGTCTCATAGCGACATATGCATTTCTGACGCCGTACAGTATGCCTCGAGCAGCCACATTGACACATAGTTATACTACTTATACTACAGCTGAGAGAGATAATTGTTGTACTCGACGTTTAGTCATAATGTACTGACGTGTGGTGTGAGCTCTGTTAGCTCTCAGCGATCAGTTTTATTCGATCTATACTTCGACAACCAACGATTATTCATTAAAATACGGATCTTACCCTCTAATATTCGACCTCCTTATACTCTATCTCACAAACATTACCTGCATTAGTCCCGACGAAGACGTGTCTATCTCATCACAGTAACGCGCCTGTATCATTTCACTGGGACGGTCTTTCTAATCCATCTTGTATATCCTGTGCAGAGTGTAGAGATTGACAGGTGCTGGTGGGTGGGTACATTTTTATACGAGTAGTGAATATTGTCATTGGTAGAGTAGCTGGCATTTTTATGTGACGTATATTTCTTCAATCTTTTCAACTCAAATTTATAAAAGAACAACCATTTAGTTTATTCTCATAACAAATATCAGTTATCGTTTACCATAATCGTTATGGCTGATACGTACTTTAGTCACCTGTTAATCTTCTTTTAGCACTATAACAACTTTAGTATCTTTCTTACAATCAGAGAACCGATACATCTTCTTCTACCAAATATATACTCGATTCATCTGCATAAGAAAAAACCACTTATGCTGTTTACCAGAAATCCGTATTACTCTTCGTATAACAAACTATTACTGCGTCTCTGTACGCATTTTCGACACACACAGTAGTGGTAAGACAGACAGTTTCATCATCTATATTAATGGGTCATAGTGTAGGTTATTATCTTTCTTCACGCTCTCTATGATCGGGCGTCTACGAGGTAGACTATGTTGGTTATTTGAAAAAAAAATGTAGCTAATATGATCAATTTGTTGTTAACTTGAATTACCCGATTCTGTCTTGTGCTAATCGAATAGTGTGACAATAGACAATACAGCTTTCATCCACTAAACATCGGAGTCACCTGCTCCTGTTGTATTCACGTGATTAGAGTCTTATAGAGGTCAATCGTTCGAGCTTTTTATGAGTAGAATATCATATGAGAGTATCAGATCTAAGGGCGAGGTTGGGGGTGATTATAGTAGTCTCCCCTTTTAATGAGATCAGAACGTTCTTATGCGAAAAACAAAAAATAAACGGTCCAATAAGCACTACTACTCAAATCCATTTGCTTATGGAAAATTAGCTCAAAAGTATCCGGGTTAAGTAGTCTAGTCAATATTGACTCATGAGAGATCAGTCTTTTATAGGATCAACGTTGCGACATTCATCATGTATACTCTCTCATTATTTTCGCTCTACTATCTCTACGTGGAGACGTGACAAGATGAGAGAGAGTAAGAGATATAAAAACCTTGTCTCTAGGTTGGTTAATCGGATTATAATATATCTAGTAGAACTTTCGTTCATCTCATCCTGTCTGCGTAATTGTTTTTAGTTTTATGATCGTTTCACGTCCGTCTATAGAAAAGGTGTGATTCTTTTTCAATATATTGTTCTATTGGGATTTGAGGAGCGCGGTTATTTGAATTTGAAAATTTTTTGAGTGTATGATTGGGATATTTATTTGTATAAGTGATTTTATTGTTGTTTATTTTGTAGAGTTGAATTGGGAAGGTTTGGTTGGGGGCGGGGTAGATGTGTGAAATTTGGTGGTGGGGTGTGGTTTTTATAGTAGATTTGGATATGTTTTTATTTTGTGATTGTGTGATGGGGGTTTTTGTAGATGGATTTTGTTTAATATATTGTATCTGTTAGTGTGGCGAAGTGTTTGCGTGGCGCGGTTTTTTTTTTATTTTTTAAAAAAATTTTTGTTAATATTATTTTTGTGATGATTTAATAGGAAGTGTGTTATGATTTTTTTTGGCGCGTTGAGTATTTTATATTTTAGTGGGGGAGATTGTTAAATAGAAATAAAAGAACAATTCTTTATCGAATGATTCTTTCTGAATGTAGATGAGTTAATGTATATCAACTAAATTTCGACTAGATGAACCGCTAAGTTATACTCACTTAAATTACAGATATTTAAAAATCTTAATTCTAACCTTTACTTCACAAACTCTCATTCTACGATCGACAAATACTTACTATATCATTTACACACAGATAACTAGCACATACTTGAAGCGGTAAACTCACAAGCACGGCCTGAAACTACTCTACTATCCTTGGGCTAGCATCAACTTACGCTCTTTACGTTAAGAACACAACAACGTCATATCGCTCACTCCGTAGTAACCGAACTATATGCATTAATTAGAACACATGTCAACATCATAAGTATTGGAGGCGAAGAACTATAAAAGTATCTACAACTTTCAACATACAGATTCAATTATACACACTATCTAATTATCTTTTCATTATGGGAGCTGTACGGTGCATTAATTACGCAAATACACATATATGCTTTTTATCTCATACCAGTGTAATTACCAGTACTTGAATCGTAGCTCGTGTAACACCGCCGAGCAAAAGATATAAGTTCACGAAATCGAGATCGCTACTAATGCATATACTACTATCAAATCCAAGCTAAAAGTCTATAATATTCACAAAACAAATAATGATAAGCCGTCTCTATTATCTCTAAGATGTAATAAGCAATCTAAACACAATAGTAGCTAAACGACAACGATAGCTTACATACCTCTGTCATGTCACATAATTGGAGAATCCATATACAGATAACCAAGGATATAAACATTAAACAGCAAACACACAGGGTCTTCTCTGTTTTCATACATACAACCAAATACACAAACCACAAAAATATCTACTCTATTAAACATGATATTCTCTGAGCCCATACATAAACCAAATTATATCGAGATCCAATACAATGAACAAGAATACATCGAATATCTCAGCTGAACATACCTTATTAGGCTCAAGCGGTCACTATATTATAATAATGCACAACGATTTGTACAAGAAAGACGCTAGACAAGACAAAACAGACAAGACTAGCCTAAATCCAATTGAGTAAGGCTCTGAATAACGAGTCATTGGCTCTTGCAGCTAAAACACTAATCACAATCACCGTCGTACCTGTTAACCATACATCAACGGGGACAACTACACAGGACACAACACACATCGTATAAGGCACACAACGGACGAGTGTAGATTGTAGCAGAGTCCGGGTCGACGCAGCTAGATAAGGTCTGTGGCAGAGCTCCAAATATACTAGTCACACATTATTTACTCATCGACACGGAAAGTTACATTAGTTGATATAGCGTCTTCTAGGAATGCTAAGCCCTCAAAGCATTTTTGCAAGTGTTAAGTACACAAACACTTAATATCTCAAATTACCACCATACAACCATTAATCTCATCTCCAGTATTCTCTCTCTATCTGTTTCTTCGACCCTTGATTTCTTCATGTATATGATCATGATCTCGACCCAACAACACCCATTTTATAAACTATTTCATTTCAAGAATTGATTTTTGTGACGATCAACTTGTACAACTAGTATTAAGACACAATAATAAGCATAGAAGTACAACTTAAATCAAATTTAGAAAACTTACAACTTTGGCGAGTTCGGTTCGGTTTTGACGCAAGAAGAAGAGACCCAAAAACCTTTTTCAAAAACCCGTATCTATCTAATATCAACCCACTATCGATCTTTCAACCCTGTGTTCTTGGTAATCTTCAAAAATTCAATGTTTCTTGCCCCTTGGTTGCTCGTCCGAAAATGAGAGAGAGAAAAGAGATATTTTTTTGTGTTTGATTTGATTTCAAATAAGAATGAAAGAATGTTAATGTTATGAAAAAAAATTTTGTACCATGCATGGACAACCAAGGCTAAAAATATGCCTTGTTGTCCCCTTCTTGTTACACGTCCCAAATGGGATCCTAGGGGGTCTCGGGTTCATTTTTTTCGTTTTGGGATTGCTTAAAAGCTCAAAGTTAGACGATTTACAATGTTACCCAAGTTTAATTAATATTCCTATTGCGTTTAAAATCACTTTTCCATAAATCTAGGTAATTTATACGACACATATCACCTTAATCTATTACAAAAATTCTATTTAGATGTTGCCGGCCGGGTCAGGACTGAAAACACGAATTTTTGTTTAAAACTCAACTGAACCATCCTCACCAATGTAAAAACATTTTAAATCCCCAAAATAAGCTTTGTTAAAATCGACTTGCTCAAAATTTACACTTTAACGACAGTTACAGTCTTTTTACCAAATTTCACGAAAATGACCGTTTTTCTAAAAACTTTCAAATCACACACCAACGATTTACATTATAAACCAATGTTTTCAAAATAATGAATTTATTAAATAAATAAGCTCATTACACACTTCCGAATCACTTAAACTTATTCCCAAATAAACTGTCGTGCCGGTATGCGCTGCGTGCGATTTTCAAGGATCACGAGAAAGCTTCCCAAAATTATTTAAAATACCAATCAAATAGTCCGAAACGGAAAGACGAACCAAAAGTGATTCTCTCCCAAAATTCAAGACTCCTCCAAAAATTTCGGTTAAATTGTAACCGTTTTACGCAAAATAGTCAACTGAAGTTAACTTTTCAGCTTTCATCGGGAAAACTGATAAGGTCGAAAGACTTTGAAATATGAAATTATAATATTTTATAATACTTAACCCTGGACAAGTTACCGGTTATCACAGTCTAACCCCCTTAAAGGAATTTCGCCCCAAAATTAAACTAAAATCATCGAATAACAACATCAGCAGGAAACTCCATTCCTCGACGTATCACATTAGATCACTAGGGTTTAGTCTTTTCAAGCAAGGTTTCTTCCGATTCCTCTAAAGACTAAGTTTTCCACAGTCCAATTCCTACACATTCTCATGGCTAATCTACGTTCGTTCACAAAATAACGATAGTTTTTCCTACTATCTCCTTAGTTTCACAATTTCTTCCAACTTAGGTTACACAGTCTTAGTCAGGTATCTGAATACAATCCAGTCCTTGCTGTAACGACTATTCTATCATATTTGGCACCGCCAAATTTTTTTGGTTATTCAACCAACGGGACTAACCCTACAGGGTATGTGTCCTACACAATACGACTCATACTCTACTTTCTTAAGAACGTCTACGGTTCTTTTACCAACACTCACTCAAAATCCTCAAGTAAACCTTACTTGGTCAAACACTTCAGGCTCTACCTTTCTAGGAAGACCATTTCATTGTCTAGACCTCATCATTATTTTCTTTAAACTTTTTCAAAATCAATCCTACTCAATGAGTACCTTAAATCTCACTTTACTTAGATAGGTCAAGATACCTCTCAAAAGCTTACACACCAAAAAGTATGATCAGGTTTCAAATTCGATCACTAAATTCCTTCCAACTTTCCCCGTGACCATTTACGGTCTCTCACCTTCCAATTAGTCTTTCTAACAAAACGGTATAATCGATCAACTCGAATACATTTCAAGTTTACGAAATATACCAACTAAATCATACATCAACCCTTACAAGGAAATGGGTGTCCGCCCTAACATGAGCGACCAATCGTATCACAACCATGCACGGGTAACTGTGCTCACTAGTACTGATCTTATCCATCCAACCAAAAATAATACAAAATACTGCTAATCATAAAAAAAATCGAACAAAATTTCCTTCACTATCATGAAAAGGATTTTAATACAAATCATCTACTGACTAACAAGGATTTGTCATAACTACCACTACTAAAGATAAAACTTTTCTAGTCATAATACTGACACTAACCGACGCTACTCGGTTTAGTGATATACACAAACTACTAATCAAATCTCATACATCCTACCACAATCACCCTGTCTCCTCTGGGCTCCTGCCCTCTCCTCATACTATCAACAATCTCAGCCAAATCCAACCGCGCATGCCTCTCCTTTGTGATCTGTAATCGCAACTCCTGATTCTCCATCTGCGTATTACTTATGGCATGCCAGAGAGCTGATCTTTATGCATCCGTCTGACCTGTCCATGACTCCAGGGCTAATACTGGTCTCTAAATCGCTCCGAAAGTAACCGCAACCCTGTCCTGCTAATGCTTAAGGCTCTTAAGTCGATACCTCTGAGAGAAAATCTCATCCCTAACTTCCCTTGATCTAGTAAACAACTACCCTATATCCCTATCATACCTCTCAAACAAAACAAGTGATAGCTCCCCTAATCGTACTGTACGATCATGTTCAATCCTCACATGCATCTTAACCTGGCTCTCCAGCTCATCAAAAATCCTCTCAGCCTCGAGCCGTATGGGTGAATCAATAGGTCCGAAGTAACTGTTATGGTATCAAGGAGATGAAAAGGTGAGCGAACAATAGAAGTGTTGGAGAAACCAGAAGAGACCCAGATCGACCACACGACAAATATGATGACTGAACATCTATAGCCTGTAGTGTGTAAGCGGAACATCAATGTAAACCTTATCATCCCTAGTCCATCCCAGCGAGAGCGTGCTGCCTAAGTGCAGACACCCTCTCTGGTCTCTCAGGCTCTGGTACAGATCCAGAACCCTAACCAACCTCGAATACACTAGGCATTTGGCCCTCTCTCAACACTATCTCCTGGCGTCTCAATGCCCCATAACCAAATCCTAGAGGCTCACCCATGGCTGTCTCCAAAACCGAGGCTGCCCACTGCTGACCCTCAGGTACAACCTCATCCCCTCCTAAACCAAGACTCTCAACTCTTATACCGAGATCCTCGCCCCCTACAGCAAGACCCTCGTCCCCTGCAGCAGGACCATCATCCTTTGCAGTACGACCCGCGTCCTCGCTCTTACTATCGGAATCTAAACTCTCATCTACCTCCTCCTCTACAACTCATATGTACTCCGAGAACGCTTCTGTAAAGGAAGGTCTGGTGGTGATGATGATGGTGAACTCTCGTAAGAGGACCTAAACCTCTTACGAAACGCTGAATCGGACATAGCTGCCACCTCTGCTATACTGGCAGAGAGGCTAGGTGACATCGCAAGCAAACAGCACAGCCAAAACGTTTTGCGTCCTACAGAGAAATGGACCAAGGTGGGTAAGTAATAGTAAGTGTGTGATCTGGTGAAAGTGATGTGGTATATCTGATGACGTGGGTCTCCGCACTAAAGCGTTTCATAATCCCTCTGACTCCTCGGCATGATGTGTGGGTGTGTACTATCATGTAGGAATGGTGGATGCTACGTGTGGGTAACTTAGGTTGTCCATCTGAACCAGGTCCTCAAAAGGTTCAGACTAAGTATCCATCTCAACTAAATAAGCATCCCTAATAGCCTCATAGGGATCCTTAAGAAATGGTACGGGCACTCAGGGGTTCTGAGCTCCGCCAGTCTAGGTGGAAATCTCTAGGTAAGCAAACACTAAGGTAGACATCCTGTGATAACACGATAAGAAGGGTATAAATATTTCATAAAATATCATTATCCAAATTAACAGCATCATTATGCTTACATATACAAATCATCATAGCGTTCAAAATTAGACGTTCGTAACAGTATATATATATATATATATATATATATATATATCCTCGTATATATATTAAATATATCAGGAAAAATACGAACAACAAATAAACACCGACCAGGTTGGATACCGAATAGGCACTTCTGGTCATCACATAGAGCACATAATCCATAAAAAGCATACCCTTAATTCATATTGCTACCTGCGACATTTCAACTAAAACTCTCAAGGCAACATGCACTACTCTAAGGCAAGCACGACCAACATCAATCAATCAACATCGCTACCTGTGATAATTTTACCTACATTCTCAAGGCATCGCACACTACTACTACTAAGGCAGCATGGAAATCCTAAAATCAATATGATCTCAAACTCAACACTCGTAAGTGTTCTCATCATTTTACATCCTATCATTTTCATGTGGTCTCATTACTCACACATCCCTTCCCTCCTCCAACATAACTTTAGAAAACTAACTCCATCATTTCATAGTCCTTCATTAATTAAGCATAGTTGATCAGGCTATGCGTAATTTAGGATATACCGTGAACTGCTCGGGCTAGTTGACTTTCGTCATGTTCGAGGTTTACTAAAAACAAACTTTACTTTGGTTATAGTTGCATTTTTATTTTTTATTTTATAAAAACCCGCATTCTCTATAACCTTGGCTCTGGATACCAATCTGTCACACCCCGTCAGTGGCGGAAACACGGGATGCGACGATACCGTTCATCGCACAAGATACAAGATCATACACTTTACAATTTACAAACGAAAGAAGTTTGGGTTTACATATATAAATTTTGCAAGTTAAGACTTGTCAATAAAATAAACAAAACCTATCTTGACCCGATCCCCTTGGATCTACATCTTTGCTCTTCCAACATCATTCACATACCTTTAATTGACACACCTGAAAATGATACTCGAAAACGTCAACAATAATTTTGGTGAGCTCGTAGGTTTGACCTTAAACAAAAAGTTGTGCCAATATCTCAAAACAGTGGAAAATAGTGCAATATGACAATGAATATATGCAAATCACCCATGACTTAGCATCCCCGCTAATCATGTAACACGACCTAGCATCCCCGCTAGTCGATCACCATGCCCTAACATCCCCGCTAGTCCCAGAAAACAGCCATATACTAATGCTCTTGGAGTACGCAACCTCTAATTGTCACTTAAGCACGTAAAGGGCCTACCATCTAGAGCACTATATTATTGCAGGACCATACTAGACAAGGAAAATCATGCCAATCACCCTTGCCGTGCTAACCACAGTACACGCAAGTAAAATCACAACCCTTGACATGCCAAACACAGTACATGCAAGTAAAATTACATCACATATATTCACATAGCAATCATAAGCACATAATTGTCTTAAAAACAAAACCACGTTTCACACAGTTTAAAAGAAAATAGTTCAAAACACATTTGAGTATCATTTTTCCCTAACGGAAAAACAGTAGAAAACGGGGCTACGAGAACTCACCTCAATAGCAAATAATGCAAACTACACAAATCTTAAACTCAACGCACAAATAATCTCAACGCAAGCACACAGCAGTACCCGGCCACGACCTAATCATTTACGACACTTTGATTTTTTTTTTTTTTTTTTTGTTTTTTTTTTTTTTTTTTTTTTTTTTTTTTTTTTTTTTTTTTTTTTTTTTATTTTTTTTATTTTTTTTTTTTTTTTTTTTTTTTTTTTTTTTTTATTTTTTTTTTTTTATTTTTTTTTTTTTTTTTTTTTAAATGTTTGTACAACGTTGTCATATTGTACAAGTATTCGCCTTTATTCACACCAAGATTCTTAATTCCGTTACAAAAACCTCTTTCCTTATCACAAAACCTTTACTCTTTATCTCAAAACCGTTATCTCATAACAAAACCGCTATCTTTTACCAAAACCATTATCTCATAACAAATCCGTTATCTTTTACCAAAACCGTTATCTCATAACAAAATAGTTATCTTTTACCAAAACCGTTATCTCATAACAAAACCGTTATCTTTTTACCAAAACCGTTATCTTTTACCAAAACCGTTATCTCATAACAAAACCGTTATCTTTTACCAAAACTGTTATCTCATAACAAAACCGTTATCTTTTACCAAAACCGTTATCTCATAACAAAACTATTATCTTTTACCAAAACCGTTATCTCATATTATGGTTGTGTGGTAAATTACTCAAAACGATTCAAAACACTTGGGCTAAGTGTGACATCAACATCATTTATCCAAAACATCGATCACCGTTGAAACGGGACAAACGATCAAATAATATAAGAAAATCTGAGGAGAAATAAGTGGGAGTTCGAAGATCGAAAATAAAAGAATAAACATCTCTGCAATGTTAAAGTATGCATATACTTAAATATATTTATAATAATAAAATAGTTATATTTTATTATTTTCGTCTCTTTATCGGCTAAAATGGGTAATTATAAAACCTTGTCATTTTAACATAACCCACACTTGATCAATAAATCTCGACACTTAAAGTTTATTAAAAGTCATGTTTCGTCCTTTAACCGAGTTGGCACAAAATAAGTTTTTACAATACTTTCTAAGTGTAGGATTTTTACAAAATTTCGGCATGACCCGTTCGTTTATATAATATTTTCCAAGATTTTAAAAATCTCAATTCTAACACTTTTTCCCAAATTCTCAAGTCCAAATACTTTTCCCAAATCTCACCAATTCTCTGACTAAACGCCGAATTTTATATCTCAATAATACTTTAACAAAACGCATTCCCCTCCATCGACTTTCAATATTGACACGAAACATGTTTCACTTTAAAAAATCCACTTTAAACGTATTAAACCACTAGTTTTCGCTTATTGGGCCTTAAGGCCCATTAAATATCCAAATCATTTTCACTAAGTGTTAAAATCCGTTTTATTATCTTAAGCTTGATGCCAAAATAAGTTCACAATATATGTTTGAAAACCATTATAAGCTAAAACTCAATAATATTCCATAACCAAAATAAGTCAAAAATAAACCGAAACAATATGAACCGAAGTAAATTTTAAGCCGAAACCCAAATAAGCCAAACCAAAATATGCCGAACCAAGTAAGTAAAATAAAATAAGCCAAAACTTTTATTAACCGAACCATAATAAGCCAAAACCAAATAAGCCGAAACAAATAAGCCATAAATAAGCCAAAAATAAGCCTAAAATATAAGCCAAAACCATGCAAATGGGCCAAGCCCATCAACCTTTTCTTCCTTCTTTTCTTTCTTGTTGGGCCGAAACAACCATAAGCCCAAAAGAAATTCAAATAAGCTTAAAGTAAGCTTATTTTTAAGCATCTTTCAAAATAAGCCCAAAAGTACTTTGACAAAATTATAAAAATGCCATCACAACCAAAATATTCAAACTTTCGACCCTTGTTTCCTTTTGTTCGAGTTTGACGCAACCAAACACCCCTTTTATACACTTTTCGTTTTCAAGAATTGATTTTTGTGACAATCAACTTGTACAACTAGTATTAAGACACCATAATAAACATAGAAGTACGACTTAAATCAAACTTAGAAAACTTACAACTTTGGCGAGTTCGGTTCGGTTTTGACGCAAGAAGAAGAGACCCAAAAACCTTTCATCAGGAAAACTGACAAGGTCGAAAGACTTCAAAATACGAAATTATACTATTTTATAATACGTAACCCTAGGCAAGTTACCGGTTATCACACATTTTGTAACACCCCATTTTGTAACAACACACAATATTAATGCAGCCCATAAAACCATATTAATTGTAA
This sequence comes from Tanacetum coccineum, assembly GCA_026074375.1. NCBI lineage: Eukaryota > Viridiplantae > Streptophyta > Magnoliopsida > Asterales > Asteraceae > Tanacetum > Tanacetum coccineum. Next base: position 16,784 of record BQNB010116574.1, read on the forward strand.
TTTGTAACAGCCCAAAAGGTATAACAACTCATTTATATCATATGAATTGTAACAACCCATTTCAATATAAAAACTCTCCACCTTGAATCTAATAAGCATAAACTTTCTCTCATTCACCCTAAAAACACAAACTCGCACTGTCATAACTATATACACCACCGCCTTCACCACCATCAGTCGCCACCACCGAGGCACCCACCACCACTGAAATCCTCACGATGATACCCACCACAACCCGAACCTTACTACCGAATCTGCTACTTTTATAACAATTTTTGAGTTTGGTAAGTTTATTATTTATTCATTAGTTCTTCGAGTTTTGAAGGGTTTTTTTATAGAACTTTCTTCTTATAACATCTTTGACTAAAAATGTTTGTAGATCAGCAGTGTATAGTTCGACAAAGTCCGGTTACTTTGATCTATTTGTGTGTTGAGTGTTCTTTCTTGCGTGGATTGTAGTTAAAGTTAACTCCTTTTTAAGTGAACAACGATTGGTGGTGTTAAAATTTGAACAAAAGATGACAACCTTTTATGAAAAGCATATTTTGATGCGAACAAATGTTGCGATGGAGACGAGTGTGGTCATGGCGGTAACATTCATGGTCACCATCAATACATACACATATAATTAAAAAACCTAGAAATTTGTGTGTCATTAAAAGTATGGGCCGTTACAAGTAATGCTTTCATTGATTATTATAATCCCTTTTGTAAAATCTCATTTATCATTATGTAACCTCAAAACTTGTAACGATTATTCCTAACTACTTTATAATGTATTTAGGACTTTTTATAAAAAAGAAGTTTTAAAAAAATTAAGACAAAAAACATTACTTAAAAAGGAAATTAACAAATTAGTATAGATTTGTTTTACTTTTACTATGGAATCAATACATACACATATAACTAAAAGCTTAGAAATTTATGTGTCATTAAAAGTATGAGTCGTTACAAGTAATGCTTTCACTTCTTATTATAATCCCTTTTGTAATCCTATTTATCATCAAGTAACCTCAAAACTTGTAACGGTTATATATTAATGATAAATAAGTGATTTAATGGGAAAAATGTGTAACCATCATATCAATATTTGTAACATATAAAATTAAAAAAAGTTTATTGATATACATTAAAATGTCAATTATAAAATCTTAATATAAAAAAACTCATGGTTTATGAAAGAATAAAAAAGCTACAACACAAACTAATCATATTTTACACACAATAGATTCAGTCATCTAACATTCTTCTGCCCCTTGAACCTCGCCCTGTCCCTCGCCCGAAAACTTAATTATACGGGAACCTGTCGTTGCAACACGCGGGTACCCGTTTATTTTAACTTATGTTTCAAAGATGCTACTTACGTTCCCTTTTTTTGTTTGGACCTTACGTTTATTTGGATATGAAATACTTTGCATTGTTATTGCTTAAAGTTATTTTAGTTTGAAAATTATCATTAATTTGTACAGTTGTTGTTAAAAAAACTTTTAACCGGATAACATTTGCTCGCCACAAAATATAGTCAAAGGGTACCCGTCGCCACATTGCGCGGGTACCACGCTAGTATAAATTTATAGATATTTTCATATTTTGAGTCGTTTTAAGTCACGGCTTAAAAAACGCCATGACTCTCCATGGCTCCCAATGCGTGATGCTTGGCCATGCCGCCACGCCGCGCCTCACACTATTTATAACCTTGTGTTTAACTCCAAATCTTTAAGAAAATGTAACATCTTTAATAATATTCATGTATGTCTTAAAAGTATAGGGTGTAAGATTAGTAGTTGTACTAATTGGTTAAATTTCCTTATGTAATTGCTAGCTCCTTGTTAGTTTTTTTTATTGAAATACCGTTCTAAACAAAAAAATGCACATTTTTTAGACATTTTATCACCATTTTTTATGGATTTTAGTTTATTTTTCTTTGTTTACTTCCCAAATTCTCTTAATAAATGTAGAAAGTCGATGATTCTAGACTTAGAGCTGGACTTATGCTTAAAACGGTTAAAAGATTAAAAAATGATGAAATATAGCTTTGGACGATGATAGACGCCGTCTGATACGAGCTGGCCAAATATGACCAGAAACCGTTTGGGGAAGAGAGACGGTCATTCCGGTGAACTTTGATATTTGACACACATTGTTAGACGCCGTTACAACCTTTTCTGACATTATCTCATATGGAAAATTTTGAGCCAGGCATCGTCATAAGAAGATCTGGACCCGTCACGGTCGAGTGTAACGTTGTCCAAGAAGATATATTACGCCGTCTTGCCACCGGTTATTGGACCAAACCCTTGACGTCGTCTAGGTCCTCTCCTGATGCCTTATGACCCCCCATCAATATATACGAGCCTAGGGTTCTCATTATTTTTTTGCAACTCGGGAGCTAGGGTTTAATAACGAACTTTGCAGCCATTGCTTAGGGGTTTACATACATTTTATTTTCTTATTATCATGTATAAACATCAGGTGATCCTATAACACTTGTGATTTATAATGTATATAGTTTCATAACCCGCCCGGATGGGCGGGTTAACTTCATATTTTACTTGACAGATTATAACTGGACGTAAATAACACATGAATAATGCAAAATATCTTAAACAAAAAAAGTGAGTGTCCATGTACTATATGTAAAAAGGTCAATGCAAAGTCGATGAAAGAAGAAAATTAAGCAACCATAATGAAACACAAATGTCAAACTGAGGAATGATTTTTTTTGTCTTTTCTTTAACGGAGATAGAAGTTGTATGCACATGAATTCCGCTACTAAGACACAATCAGCAATTATTATCAATCAAATATAAATAAACTAAAAAACTTGTTTACATTGAACATTTCCTAACTTCTTACAAACCGCAAATCAATATGTGCAAATTCACTAATCTAACACACAATATATCTATGAGATGCATGTTCCACTATAAGAATATATGTATAGAAACAATAGTATTTTTATGTTAACGTTCCTTTAATTCCTAGTTCGTAAAAAAGAAAAATACTATTGCATGATTAGTTCCAAAATATAAAGTCTCTGACTAACATGCGCAGTGATTCAATAGCCTCGTTCATTTCCACATGATTAGTTCCACCGGTTTCTCCTCAAAAGGAATGTTTTTATGATGTAAATCATTTCCTTGACCGACGACCAATCTGAGTACTTGTAACCTGCTCTAAAAAAAGAGATGTACAAAAGATTACATATTAAAATTTTCTAAATTCTTACAAAGTAAGAACCATAACACTTAGCTACTTATTTCAAAAATATTACTTCAAGTCCATAACAAGAATCTAAATGTAACAAGTCATAAATCCCAATTTGACCCGTCCTCCTTTTAGATGAGCTTTTTAATTAAACTTGTATTAGATAAAACACAACCCAAACCAACCCATTCATAAAGACAGAAAGAGAGTAAACAAATTAGTAAGCTTTTATAGACAACTGGTGTGCCAAATATGATGTAACACCCCCATTTTTCACATATAGAAGCGGAAGCTAAGTTTTGGGGTATTACTTCATGAATCAATAGTCACAATCATAGAAAACAACTCATAAAGAGACGTTTTAGAAAATTTAGTTATCATTCAATATAATTAGAGTTTTACAAAAACAAAGGTCCCAAAATCTACATGAAAACATAAAGTTTGAATGATAACAAGTTTGGACGTCCTCAAGTCCAATGCCACTCCGTGCCAAAGGTTGCTCAATTACCTGAGATAAACATGCTAAAAGGGTCAACACAAAGGTTAAGTGAAATTCATATGTTAGAAATGTAATAGTTGAATACAAGTCATTGTAATGGTAATAATTGCATGCATTTACAATTATCATGGAAAACAGTATTATTGCCCTAAGCTCATGCAACCAAACATTAACCATAATTCAAGTTGTTACAAATTGTTTCCATATGGGTGCCTCTACCCAAAGATGTGATGGGAGCCTCTACCCAAAGATGTTGTGGGAGCCTCTACCCAAAGATGTTGTGGATTCCTCATGGAAAATGGAGGTAACTTAGGCAATAATATATCAGGATAGCATACAGTTGGAAAATACTTGTATTCATGATTTATAGCACGTATCCCCCTCGCGGGTTTATAAAACATTCAAAAGATTTAAATGCGAGGCTATGAACTCACCTTGATAAGATAGTTGATTGATTTGAAATTTAATTCAAATGAGAGTAAACAGCCTCGTCACGCAACCTGGGGTAATATGTCAAGTCTCAGTTTGATTGTTTATATTGCAAATTTTATTTCATAAAGTTTGACGTAAATGTTTATTTGGTTTATTAAGTTGTGGAAATATCGTATCACTGTTCGGGCTATCATAATCCAGAGGTCATGTAGTAAATGTTTGAGGAGCTAAGACACTTTAAATCGTAAATCCAGTAACTCGTCAAAACGTCTACCCAAATGAAACCCTTTACATGAAACTCTCTAGTAACGTTATACGTTATAGATTATATGATATGATTTTATCTTTTTAAGCTTCTTCAAAAGCTAGAGGATGATAAATTATGTATAACATAATTGTTCTATAGTGTTTCGATC
>BQNB010116575.1:0-21337 GCA_026074375.1 Tanacetum coccineum
ATGAAATAAAGGGGTGTCGGGTTTGAATTTAGGTTCGGGTTAGGGTTTTTGGTTTTAAATTCGAGTTAGGGTTAAGGTTTATGATAGATTAAGGTTTAATATTAAGGTTTTATTGTTAGGATTAGGGTTTAGGTTTAAGGTTTAGTTTTTAAAATTAAATTAGGGTTTTAAAACTAGTTTAAGGTTTTGGGTTAGGGTTTTAGGTTTTAGGACGTAGATTAAGGTTTAGGATTAGGGTTTTAGGTTTTAGGACGTAGATTAGAGTAATTAGGGTTTAAATGTTGTGCATTAGGAGCTTGTACTTAGTGCTTAAGTAATGGTAAGAAACTAGAAGAAAAATGGTGGTAAAATGAGCTTATTTGAATCCGTGCTTTATTGATTTGTACATTGAGCTTAAACATGTTATACCATGGTTTTTGAGGGAAGCATGATTCAAATATTATGCTATGATACTTGTACACATGCCTTGAATACTTGTACATTCATTTTATATGTATATATTACATATAATTAGGGTTTTGATATAAACGTTAACGGATAAAGTATGTTTTGATATAATGTTGTAAATGGTATGTTAAATGGATGATGTACTTGGTAAAAATGATATTAAGATATAGACTTGACATATTAGGATGTTTACATGATATAAACATAGATATAGATGGCATTGGTAGAGGTTGCGTGAGCTCGTTTACTTTAGTTATGTAAATCACATTACATAATGGAATGAAGCGAAAAATTTCCCAGTAAAAAAGTGATATATATAATAGATGGATATTACAGTGCATCTAATTTAATAGATGGATAATTACAGTGATAAAAATTACGGGTTGTTATTGTAACACCCCCAAAATACGATACACAGTGGAATACAACATTTGGGGTGCTACTTCATATTACATGCACACGAGTCCCAGTAAACGTTCAAAGATACGTTTATAAAACATAATTTCATTTATTAAAAAGATCAGAGTTACATAGGTCCCAATACCATTATAGAAATTATTTCTAAAAGTCACAACACGACTTGATTTCTAAAAACATGATTTTTAATTTATGACACAACTTCACCGAGGCACCGTCCTTGATATCCGCGTTCCGTCTCATCCAGCCATCAACAACAATTAACCTGAGATACATGCTTAAAAAGTCAACAAAACGTTGAGTGAATTCATAGAGTTTACAAATAACAGTTAGAACGTATATTTTGGTTCAACAAAACGTATAACGTTGGCTCGCAAGTCAAGTTATAAAAATATTGATTTCCAGCTAAAGAGCCCGTGTACCGAAACTTAACACATTCATCCCGTAGGACGAAATCATGTCCGAAAAGTATGCCACTTCTCCTAATACTAACCACAAAATGTCTGTTTGACAGGGTGGTCCCAACGGATTCAAACCCCGGACAGGGTTGTCAAACCCATTAGATCTATTTAATGCATTAGCGCTTACCAACACATGGTAACTAACAATCATACAGAAAAAGACAAATACTCAGTAGTGAAGGAATCATATTCAAGTATCAAAACAGTCTGCGTTCAATTTCACAGAACAAGCAATATATCCCCCTCGTGGAGTTAAAAACATTGAAAACTTTAAAAGCGAGGCTATGAACTCATCTCGATCCAAGACAACGATCAATTAATCAAATCTAATACGGAACATCGGCAATACGATCATGACCTATAATTATGTCGCTTAATTATAATATACTCAAAGTATAATCAGCGATGCGTACATCGTAACGGCAAAATCATATATATGTAGTATATATATTCGTACATGTGATGAGAAATCCACTTGCGCCTTAGATCCTAAAACCCCACAACATTGAGTTATAATTGTCCCTCACGTTTTATCTTACGTGACTTTAATTGAAAACGTTATATTTTTGATAACTTTCTATTTTTAGAAAGTTACTATTTTTGGAAAGTTACCATCTTTGGTAAGTTTAAATATCTAAGTATATTCTTAATCATTATCATTTTATTTATATTCATGCAATTAGGCACCCGCTGACTTTTTAAAGTCAACATTTGACTTTTATACTTATATTTATTTTTACCCAAATTTGACCCGCGCCAAACGACTCTTTAAATCACATTTTCACGATTTGGACAAAGAAACATTTTATGCGAAACGATATTCCGGACAACTTTTTAGTTTTAGCCGAGACCTCAATCTCGACAGAAAATGACCAAAACGCCCTTTTTCATTTCTGTTGTTACTTGTAGTTTGGATAAAATGCAGCAGTTTGACCATCAGTTTTGACCAGCTATATCATGTTTTCGTGACTTTGACCAAGAAGAGATTTTATAGAAAACGTTATTCCGAGCAACTTTCGTGTTTCGTCGGATAGCCGAAACAGACTCGAAAGTGCTCAAAATAACTGTTGAAAATCAGATCAGCAACTAAAATAAGCTCAAATAGCTGATTGCAATTTATAGTTTTTCTAAACTTGCTTTTGCCGTAACTTCTTCGTTATAAGGAGTTACGGGACGTTCGAATTATCGAAACGTACATTAGGACGAACTTTATCATATTTCAACATCAAAAATCAAATTTTATGAATTTTCGAACCTCGTTTTGCGTGCCAAAGTTTCTGCTCGAAATTAACTTTTACAAAACTTATCAAAACTTTATTTTCACCTCACAACGACATCAAAATACGCCTAGCTAACCTATCTCCGTCAACTAATCAACCCATTCACAATCCACTCTAACCAACGCAAGTGTCGGACCTCATCAGATATAATATACGAAATCAAATTAAAAGCGAAACAAACGAAACAATGGAATAAACATGACGAGGATACTTACAACAACACACAAGGTGTTGGTTTCGACCTCCTTGTGGTTCGAACCAGCGGACGTGAACACAAACACAACACTCGAACCATTTTTGACAAAACCCACTTCGACAACACCTTAATCTAACCATTTTAAACAACCCCTTAACTCGAAATCTTACGTATCTAACCCGAACTCCAACTCCCAAAATATCCATTGCATGTTATGTTTCTTTAGTGGGATATGTAGGAAATGATAATAGGATTAATATTTTTAAGTCGGATCGGAATGAATGACGAAAAATTGGTCGGAATATGGTGGTGTATGTGGTGGTGCCGGCGGTTCAAGAAAGAGGAGAGGACAAGAGAATAAAATTTGGTAAAGTATAAAAATGTATGTATGGGCTTGTTTATATAGAAATTTAGTTTGGTCATTTGTCACAAATGGTCCCTCCATCTTTTAAGTCTTGCAAAACTAATACATAGGGACGTTCGTTTGGTTCGTTTATTAACCGACCACAACACTCGTTAATTACTTTCGAACTTACTTTTATTTCGTCACGTTTTATTTTAGTTTCTAACATTTAATAAAATGTGTACATTTTAAAACACGAATCCGGCTCGAGACAAGGAACAAAATGACGACATTCATAAAAATAATAAATTTATGATCTTAAGAATAATAACAAGACGCGTCTTAAATTTTAACGATGCTCAAAACGACTAACGAACGCGTAGTCAAACGTTGACTTGAGAAACGTCAAAAATAAAATTTTCAAATTTCCGTTCACCATAAAATACAAAAATAATTAATTACGAAAAATAAAAATTTAAATGCCGACGTTCGCTTATGAAAACTCGTAAAATAATTATTAGAACGTCGAACTCGCGATCATCATACGTGTCGTGAACTCGCGATCACTCTCATGGGTACTTCAAGCCACAATCATCAACAAGACCTTTGGCGATGTCCACCTACCTTATTACGTCCTAAATTCTCACTTGGGCGATTACACCCATTCGCTTACATCCTAAACTGCATCACTGGCCACGAAAAAGTGACATGAACGCTCACTACCATTTAAAGCACATAGCACATATAACACATAATTCGGCGGCGACGATCCCGCTACAACACATAATGTCAAATGACAAATCAAAATCAATTAAGAAAACAATAAGCATCATGGACTTATCGCTCGTTTGACGAAAATAAAAAAAATCAACGTTTCTTCATGGCGACTAGCATCGTTGGCTTGGTACCATCTCATCGCGTAGCATCATTGATGAATCAAATCATCAATTCGTAATACACACTCCTAATTCAATACTGCTCGACTTAAGACGTTGGCTATTTTGGTTGTTCCTCCAGTAATGGAAACGGACGTTACCATTTGGCTAGAATCTCAATCAATTCGCCACTCTTTACGCCCTTGGGTCGTCACGTCCCAGAGTAAGGGCCACTACACTTAACCGTAGGTCAAGTATCGTATATTGTCTCATTCAAATCCTTGACGATTATGGTATGTCACAACTACACTACCACTACTCTCATTGACGGGAGACGAAAAGAATTTTCTTCACGACCTTTGGTTGATACAACATTAACAAGGCACATTTGATGTAGGAGAAGTCTTCTCTAATCTTCACTTTCAACTTTCTAAAGTAACCTTCTTAGCTTCCACCCACCTTAGGAATCCTTACATCTCTAAGAAGATCCCTTCTCAGTGTCGGTGTCAGGTTCATACCCTTGATAGCTCAAATCTATCATCGCTTACTAGCACACCAACTATACTTGGTCTTGACACGTCTCCACAACAGGTACCAATTTTAAACACTACGAACTAAGCTTTACTCCTTTCTAGACACACTCGTTCCGAACAATACCGTAGGTATTTCCGCTTCGGAACGACTTTACTTCAATGAACATCCAATTATTTATTTTAAACTTTTACGCGTTCACTTTAATTTCCAACGATAAATTAAACCGCGTAAGCTAAAAATTATCATTTAATATAAACGGGCATCAAACGATTAATGTTTACATCAAGCAAGTGTTAAGTAATTATTCTGGGATAATTAATTACCGTTGTTCATTTTATTTTTATTGTTTGCGTGAAGTGATTACGTTTCTTGATAAATAGTTTAGCATACCAGGAACTACCATAACTTTTCTACGCTTCAACAAATTACCCCGGATTTACCCAATACTCAAAATTTATAAAACATATCATACATATACATATAAAACCGGATATGGCATGATATATACAAAGATATTACCTTTAAAAACACATCTCCATGTTTTCATGGGATGTTCTCAACTATTAGGAACATTACAAATTTTTTCTTACCTTGACTACTATTCTTTCCTCATGTCCTCATCTTGTCCTTAAAGACTTCTATTTCTTCTTTGACTAGCCTTGTGAATTATTTAGGAAGTATACTTGAAGCTAGTAACTCATTTTACACTTAACACTTTTAGAAAATTCAAAACCTTCCCCTTTTTACTCTGTCTTAGGCCACAGCATCAAACACCCCATTAGAAAATCCTAGCTTAGATTTTCTAATGGACCATAAAGCATTCAACATCATTTCCTATGATAACCTAATGGTGTTTTGAAGGGTTGGTTAATCAATTGTCACGGTTTAATCACGTTATTGCAAGATTAGGGTTTATATTTGGGATTTAGGGATTCTTGGTTGTGAAAGCTCGGGTTTTAAAGTCTAAACAAGGGTTTAGAGCATATATCTCATCATCATACATCACTCTAAGGTAAAATCACTGTTCATCAGAGGACTAAAAATATGAAAACATCAAATTTTGATAACTCGTCTTAATACGAAAGCGTGGACATAAGAAACGCAAGAAACGGACTTGAAACGTGAAAGTTATGTCATTTTTACCAAAGGTATATTTATAAACGTTTTAACTTTATAAATATGATTTCACTAAAACAATTAGATGGTGATTAGCTATATAGAATTATATATGGTAGTAGTTACCCAATGTGATTAGTACTTATACGACCTATATTGGATAAGGTTGCATTCGATCAATTCCGTGACGCATTTTCTGTGATATACTTGATATTCGCTCACTCAAGGTGAGTTCATAGCCCCACGTTTTACATTTTACAATGATTTATAAGTTTTGGGGTGAGAACATGCTTTGTTTTACAATTGGACGCAAGTAACTTTGAAATACTTACTATTTTGGATATTGCATACCATGCAATACTTACTGTTTTAGATATTGTATACCATGCAATACTTATTGTTTTGGATATTGTATACCATGCAATACAACTGTTTTGGATATTGTATACCATGCAACACTTACTGTTTTGAATATTGTATACCATGCAATACTTACTGTTTTGGATATTGTATACCATGCAATACACACTCTAAACAATTGCGGTCCTACACTCATACAATTTACAAACCTATGAATTCACCAACATTATTGTTGACGTTTTAAAGCATGTTTTCTCAGGAGATCAATGAGGTACAAGACAAGGGATACATTGGTGGTCGTTATTTTGGAAGTCATTTGCATTAAAGATTTGGTTGCATTACATTTTGGAGGAACATTTATTATGAACTGGAATCTTTGTATAATTTAACAATGAACAAGTAAAGCTTCGGGCTTTTGTAACAAACATTTTGCTAAATCCAATGTATCGGTTTTAAACGACACTTTTAAAAGTCGTTCTTATATATCTTGTGCTGTTGATCTATGAAGTAACGCTCCCAAACCCATATTCCGCTGCGACCCATTTTGGGGGTGTTACAGATTGGTAATCAGAGCCAAGGTTATAGAGAACCAGGTCAAATGTTTTGCTGGACTATAACCGTTTTCAAACATTGCATTCATACAAAGGGGTTTTTCACGGGACACACATACACTAGTTGTTTGCATTAGTTGGTCTTACTAGATGCTTACATGATTCATATACGTGTTTATATTATAGTACGTACATTACTATAAGGGCCTTACATATATATGCAAAGATGAGTTTGCATTCTTTCGCATACTCTACAATTATTTATATAAGGGTTATTTATATAAATATTGGAACATTTCTTTAGGCGAGGTAGTACTATAAGCTCGTAGGTCCTAAACGCTACCTAAACATTAAGCTATCAGATATGATATCTTACCATCATTCAATTTATGCCAGGAGCGCATATTCATATTTACCATACATCATCTCACAACACTCTATTTTCGGAGCACGACGAAGATAACTAAACTAATCTAATCTTATTACTCTTCTGATTTTGAAGATAATGCCTCCAAGGAAAGCACCCAGAACCAGAACCACACCAGCCAATGAAGTGCCAACCCTTATTTTTCAAAGGCACTGAAGGAGTTGTCAAATTATCCCAGTGGTTTGAACAGATGAAACTGTGTTTAGATAAGCAATTGCACTGTAGAAACCAAATCAAGTTTTTCCACATGTCTCTTCTTGGAGTGCTCTATCGTGGTGGAACTCACCTGTTCGGACTGTTGGTCATGATGTTGCATATGCAATGACTTAGACTGACCTAAAAAAGGAGATGATAGACAAGTATTGCCCGAGGAGCGAGATTAAGAAACTCGAGGTCGAGTTGTGGAATTTGAAAGTAAAAGGTACTGATGTACTAGGCTACAATCAACGTTTCCAGGAACTGGCATTGTTGTGTGTCAGGATGTTTTCTGAGGAGTCTGATAAGATTGAGAAATATGTCGGTGGTCTGCCCGACATGATTCACGAAAGTGTTATGGCATCAAGGCCGAAAACAATGCAGGATGCTATTGAAATGGCAACTGAACTGATGGACAAAAAGATCAGCACTCTTGCTGAACGTCAACAGATGAGAATAGAGGGAAAACTTGACAACAACAACCAAGCTCAACAACAATCTCCCAAGAGACAAAATGTGGCTCAAGCTTACGCCGCTGGGACTGGTAAAAGGAAGGAGTATGCTGGAACTCTTCCATTATGTAACTGGTGCAAGCTGCACCACGATGGGCCATGTACTGTAAATGCGGGAATTCAAGAAGAATTGGACACATGAACCGGGGATTGTAGAAATCCTACTGCGGATAGGAATCAAAGAACCCTCACTTGCTATGAATTTGGGAATCCAGGGCACTACAGGAGTGATTGCCCAAAGCTAAAGAACCAGAACCATGGAAACCAGGCTAAAGGTACTGGAGCACGTGGAATGGTGTATGCCTTTGGAGGAGGAGAAACCGAACAAGACATTAACAACATTGAGGATGCGATTGAAGCTTAAAAGAGAAAGTTGCCTCGCTTTGCCTAGTAAACCCTAAGTTGGAACTATCTTAAACTTTATCTCCTTAGAAGTTCTTGTTGTATTTCTCTTAAATGTTCGTTGTACGAATGACTTTAAATTATCTATCAAATTATCGTATTATAATTTTTTGTCAATATTAACTTAGATTCCTTATTTACTCTTGCAAACTACTCTTACGAATATCAGAAATCATAACGCATTTTGACGAAAATGAGCATGCATCGTTAGTCCTCAAATTATACATGGCACTGAATCAACTTGTATAAACTCAAGGAAAGTACCTTGCCATGCTGAGAGTAGTCACCTTAAAAACTTCTTGTCAAAAGAAAATTTTCTATTTATATCAAGTTCTGCGTGCGTATTCATAAAATGTAATCATCGCGAGAAACCAAACTGACAATAATAATCACTAAGTTATTTTAGTGTTTTAGTCCGTTTATTAGCATTTTCTGGGGTACAAATGATGTGTGTTTTAGCACACATTAGCATCCTTAGTCACCCTAGGATGATCCACTAACAAGTTTACTCGCCATTAAGGAATATACCAATTCATCATTTCCGACGTCTATGTAATACAATAGAGCTTTGTAGTCACGACACCACCATAGGTATAAATTCGTTATCACTCTAAGAAAGATGTTAGAACTGACGCGTTAAGCCAAAGGGAACGAAAAAGCCCGCAAGAAGTTGAGCCTTGGTCGTAACAATTAATATTAAACCAATGTCACTAATCTTAAACGCGCAAGAAAAATAAATTTAGAAGGGGAATGCAAACGAGTTACTAAGCATGGTAACGAAATATTCAAAAGACATAAATAAAAATAACAAATATATTTGTTGCCACAACACGCGTTTATTATCTTAGAAATAAGATTACATAAGGACATAAAGGAAATACAAGTTTTATTACAACCCTCCCCTAGCAATAATATCTATTCCTTTATTCAGATTTATGTACCGTGTTTTGTTGACAGGTGGTGATTTTATGAGATATGTGATTGGATTTGATGGTTTTATTGTGATTATTAATCCATGTTGGAAAGTATTATTGTGTTTTTGTATTCCGGGTGGGTTTCGACCAGTGAATGTTGAGAAATGCTGAAAAAACGGACGTTCGACACTGTCCGTTATGTCCAACTGAGTTTTGTAAGGGTTTTAAAGTGTTAAATAAGTTGTGTAAACTCTAGGTTTTAATGGAAAAGTATTTTTAGTGAATAAATAAGGTAATTTAACTTTGGGGTAAATTTTTCGGTTAAGTTTTATGCGTATTCTAAATATCCCGACACACGAAAAAGAGAAGGCCCGAGACACTTTTGGGATCCATGGCGAAGTCATGAAGTTCAAAAGAGGGGAACAAAATGCTTATTTTAGCTATAAACTTGATAGGAGTGGTACATTTATACGCTTTCTACTAGAAACATTTGATCATTATCCATTTCATTTCAAAAAAAAACACACACATAGGTGTGTGTGTGTGTGTAGTTCGTCCGCCACCCAACCACCACAATCCACCATAAAAATTTCAACTTTGATCGAGAGCGAGATACTACGTGTTGATACGAGTGTTTGGTTATTCATTTAAACAACGTTTGAGTTGTCCGGTCGCAGTGAAATATACATTTTTTGGAAGATTTCCTTTGTAAGTTTTCAAATTTAAATTTCGTTTGTCTTTTTGGGTTTATTTTGATGCATAGATGTTAGTTGTACAAGTTGATCGTTGTGAAAATTAATTTTTGGAAGCGAAACGAAAGAAAAAGAGGGTGTTTGGTTCGTGTAGTAAGAAAAGGAAAAAGAGGGTTTTTGTAGTTTTGATGTCGTGGTCGTTATGATTTTTTACGAAGTGATATTGAATGATATTTTGGGAAAAAAGTGTTGGTAAGCGTTAAAGATTGAGATTTTGGAATTTCGTCGAAAAGTGTCGAATTTGTGAAAAATTGTTGAAAATAAGGTTTGAAACCTTGGAAAACGTTGTATAAACGTACGGGTCATGTTGAAATTTCGTAAAAAGTTTATACTTAAATTTTTTCTTAAAAACATGATTTTTGATTTTAAATAATAAAATAATATTTAATTATTTTATTTATTTAATAAATTCACTAAAAGACAAAAAATATATTTTTTCTCGAAACTTCTCTAATGTGTTTATTCTGAGTAAACGTTTCATTTTCAACCGTATAATGATTATTTTGAGGTGTCTAAGGTTTACCAAATGGGCTTGTCGAAATATATTTATAATTATTAATTATAAATATTTATTTATATTACTTATCTATTTTCTCTAAATAGTATAAGTATGTATTATCGGGGGATGAGATTGATATGATTGTGGAGTTAAGTCGTCAACCATCACACCACTAAACTGTTTTGGGTAATTGTACAACGCGTCTAAAACACTATGCATCAAGCGTGAAGATTGTTTTGGAATTGGATGATTAATTGGGACATTAACTGGACTAGGTCGTGTGCGGGCGTCATTGTATTTGCTTGTGTGATTGAGATTGGGTTGCTAAAGACTTGCTTGAGGTGAGTTCTCGTAGCCCCACTTTTTACTGGTTTTTCCGTTGGGAGAAAATGATACTCAAATGTGTTTTGAAATGTTTTGAATTGATCTGTGCGAAATGTGGTTTTGTTTTTAGGACAAGATATGTGCTTATGACTGCTATGTGAATATTATGTGTTGACTTACTTGCATGTACTGTGTTTGGCATGCAAGGTTCTGTGTGGTACTTGCATGTGTTGTGTTTGGCATGCAAGGTTCTGTGTGGTACTTGCATGTGTTGTGTTTGGCATGCATGGTTCTGTGTGGTTCGCCCTAATATAGTGCTCTAGCTGGTAGGCCTTTTAGGTACTTTAATGATTTGGGAGTTGCGACTCCGGGATTAATATTGGATGTTGAGATATGACTAGCGGGGATGCTATGTCTTGGATTGTTAGCATATATTCACTGTCATATAGCACTATTGTCCATTGTTGAAATATTGGCACAACTTTTGGGTTTAAGGTCAAACCTACGAGCTCACCAACATTATTGTTGACGTTTTCGAGTATCATTTTCAGGTGAAGTGAAAGAAGAGTAGTTTGGTGATTGTGATAGCAAACTTAGAAGTATCCCGTGTGGATTTTCGTTTGAAGTCTTGCTTGCTTGTTGTTTGAATCTGGTATTTGGATGTTTTGGATTAAGTTTGGATTATGGTCCCCTGTGTGGGCAGTTGAATAAGTGTAAGAGATTGTGGATTTTAGTAGCGATTTGGGACATCACTTGAGTTTGTTCAAGGTTGATGGTCTTCATAGCACTTGGAGTTTATGCAAGGTAGTTTTCTCTATTTTTGTATCTTGTGTTATGATTGATCATTATGTTGCATTCCCGAGTTTTCGCCATTGTCGGGGTGTGACAGATTGGTAATCAGAGCCAAGGTTATAGAGAACTAGGTGGATTGGCCTAGACTATAACCTAAGATCCGTCGTCTAGTTGCGTATATGATCTATGTGCGCGGTGTTCCGCTTTTGTGTACCTTTGTGTGTTCGCGGTTTGGTGCTTTAGTAATATTAGTCATTGAAATGTGTGAGCTCAATATTGAATATGACTGGGAAAGGATGCGAATATAAGTACGGTGGCCAACGTAGTTATAAGTGTATCACAACTCACTCATACTTAGTAATGTCGTTCACACAAATCGATGTTGACACCATAAGGTGGTATTATGTGTATAGTTATATATAGTAAGATATTCTATATATATTAGTCTTCCCACTTATCTAACGTTGCCCATGTTCTCCCTCGTGTAGATAATGCCGTCAAGGGTGATGACCCGAAGTGCTAGCCAGCCTGCTGCCGAATCACTAGGAGGGGGAACGGGTGTACGGGTTGGTAGAGGTGGGAGGGGTAGAAGACCTAGGGTAGGTAATGATGAACGTGTTGATGATTTGAATGGTCAAGGAAATGACCAAGGAATGGGAGCTAATGAGGGTGTAAAGGGAGTGAATGGGAATGTACAAGGATCCAATGGGGGAGCACCCGACTTCTCAACGATCATTGCCAACAATTGCAGAACCTCTTACCCGCCATGCTAGCTCAGGTTGGTAACCAAGGAAATGTTAGGAATCAGAATGGTAATGTGGTTAATGAAAACGTTTAGGAGAATATTGGGATTGTGATAGTAAATAGCAACCGGGTAGGTTGTTCATATAAGGAGTTCTTAGCTTGTAACCCTAAGGAATATGATAGTAAGGGAGGTGTTGTAGTTCTTACTTGTTGGATTGATAAAATGAAGTCTGTGCATGATATGAGTGGTTGTAGTATTGACCAAAAAGTAAAATACACTGCTGGTTTATTTGTGGGTGAGGCTTTAACGTGGTGGAACTCTCAGATCCGCACGCTAAGCCGGGAAGTTGCTGTTAGTATGTCATGGAATGACTTTAAGTTTATGATGATACAAGAGTTTTGTCCTAGTCATGAGATGCAAAAGTTAGAATCTGAGTTGTGGAATCACGCCATGGTCAGGGCTGGCCATGCTGCGTATACTGATAGGTTTCATGAGTTGGCTAGGTTAGTTCCACATTTGGTAACTCCTGAGAGTAGGATGATTGAGAGGTATGTGTATGGGCTTGCTTCATAGATCCGTGGGATGGTGGAAGCAACGGAGCCAAAGACTATACAAAAGGTTGTGCAGATTTCTGGTGCACTGACCGATGAGGCTGTGAGAAATGGATCAATTAAGAAAGTTAAGAAAAGAGGAAGTGTGGGGGAACCTAGCAAGGATAGGAGTGGAAGGGATGATAATAAGATGACTAGGACTGTGAATGCTTTTGCTACTACTGTAAACCCTGTAGGAAGAGAGAATACGGGTACTTGGCCCAAGTGTACCATCTGCAACTCCTTCCACGCACCCGGTGGGCTTTGTCGCATATGCTACAACTGCAACTGCCCGGGTCATTTGGCAAGGGATTATAGAAGTGTGCCAAGGAATGTAAACCCTGTCAATGTTAGAAACCCAACTGTTAGGGCATGTTATGAGTGTGGTAGTACCAACCATGCCAGGCCCGCTTGCCCTAGGTGGAATAGAGCACAAGGACTGGGAGAAAATCATCCAAATCAAGTTGCTACTAATAACGAGGGTTAGATTCGTGGAAACCAAGGGAACCAGGCTAGGGGTAGGGCATTCATGTTAGGAGCAGAGGAAGCTCACCAGGATCCGAACATTGTGACGTGTACGTTTACTTTGAATAATCATTTTGCCACTACCTTATTTGACTCTGGTGCCGATTATAGTTTTGTTTCCACTACTTTCATACCTCTGTTAGGCTTAGAGCCCAGCGATTTAGGTTTCAAATATGAGATTGAGAAAGCTAGCGAGTAGCTAGTAGAGATTGATAAGGTTATTAAGGGTTGCAAACTAGAAATCGAGGGTCATGTCGCTGACATCGACTTGATACCTTTTGGACATGGGAGTTTTGATGTGATTATAGGTATGGACTGGTTGTCTAATTATAAGGCTGAAATAATTTGCCATGAGAAGGTAGCGAGGATACCACTACCGGATGGCAAGGTGCTTAGAGTATTAGGAGAGAGACCGGATGAGAAAGCGAGATTTTTAATGGGTATTAAAAAATAAGAAGAGATTGTTCTGGTTAGAGAATTTCCTGAGGTATTTTTGGATGACCTACCTGGATTACCGCCTATTCAGGAAATTGAGTTTCAAATTGAGTTAATCCCTGGAACAACGCCAGTAGCAAAGTCTCCCTATCGTTTGGCACCTTCTGAATTGGAGGAGTTGTCTGGACAACTCAAGGAACTCTAAGACAAAGGTTTCATTCAACCAAGTTCGTCGCCTTGGGGAGCGCCGGTATTGTTTGTTAAGAAAAAAAAAATATCTTTAGGATCAATTTTAGGTAGAGCTTCAATGTTAAACAATAATTTGTTGATTAGGCATGGTCTTATTAGAGTCTTCCTGCATCTTTAATCTTAACTCCCTTTTTGCTTAGCCTTATTTTGGCTCATGGATACCAGAAACTCAGCAATGGTTTCATCATCTCCAAAAACTGTTGGAGTAGCTGTTGGAGTAGCATTTTCATCTGAATTTCCATTTTTAAGCTCAGTAGTACCTTCATCAATCTTGTCGGTACTAACTTTTGGCTTGTTGGTACCTTTATCTGGCTTGACGGTATTAACTTGGTCTTCAGTACTTACTCCTTTTTCATTGTGAGCATCCTCAGTCTCCATGTAATCTATTGGACCAAAATCATCAGGATCATTAAAAGCTTGATCCTTGTGTGTAGTTGGTTTAGATTTTGCAGTTTTCCTCCCCTGTTTTGGATACAGACTCCTTCTGCATCCAATTTTTCTGCATAGATTTCTTTCCTGCTAATCTTGTCTTCATGGAAACACTCTGCATCCAAGCTTTATGGTGTGTGATCACAGGTCTGGTCTTCTCTTACAGCTCTTGATCTTGTGCTTCAATCTTTTAATTTTTTTAGCTTGAATTGTGGACCTGTTTACACAAAGAATACCAAAGATATATACACTTTTGGTGTGTCAGACATCATCATTCACCTCGTATAGGGGATATATCACTGATGACCAAAATGACCTCCATGTTTCCCACCCAGATACCCTCTGGATTGAATCAAGAAAAGGAATGAAGGAGAAGGGTCTTGAGAGATGGTCAGGCTGTGACTCAGGTTGGTCTTCCTTAGAGTGAGGAAGAGAGGGTATTCGGTTGGTATTCAGATGCGTCATTTATAAAGCTTAACCCTCATCCTCTGTGTTGAACCTACATAGAGCATAATACTGGTGTGACATTCCCTGAAAGTTTTTACCACTTTTTAACCATAAATGACAAAACCTTACTAGTCAGGGCATTATAGGGAAGTGATCTAAAGGAATAGGCACATTCTTTAACTGTGTAGCCAAAAAGACTGAAATAAATCTTGGATACATGACAAACTTTTTCTTTGCATCCAAGTGTCTCATCATACCATCAAAAATTAATTTTGAAAAATTGTATTTTTGAAGTAGTTGCATAAACAAAATCACTGTTGTGGCAATATTAGTGGGAATTTGATCCCAAGAAGTGTTTTTAGAACTTATGCAGTGATTCATGGTATGAAAAAGAAATTTTCATTGAAGTGAAAATAGGGCTTTGTTAAATGTTAAGACAGTTAGGTGCCCCTCATACCCCATTAGCTAAATAGTATCAAATATAGCCTGATTGTTCAAAGTATCTATCCCATCAGCATCATCTAAAAGAAGATCCACTTATTATTGTGCTCTAAGATAGAAACTTTCGGCTTGCCAGCAACTGTGGCAGTAATATACCTAACATTGTTGATTGTTTTGGATTGAGCAGACATCCAAGAACTGTTCAGCAAAGGTAGTAGAGACTACTGACTTAAAGTTGAGGGCATAGTAAATCGAGCTTCGTGTAAGAAGTCCTTTAATCTCATGGAATCAGTATTCCATCAGTCTTATTAAATAAGCGATCATGTTGTGTTTAGGGCATGATTCAAGAGCAGCCATACTTGACGAATTGATGGTTGTCGGTGATGAAAAGATTAGGGTTGTTGAAAGAGATCGATTAGGATATATTATGTGAGTAAATTGTGCAATTGAGATGGGTTTATATAGGTTGAACAAACCCAAGATCAAAGAAACCATTACAATTTACACTTTAGACCCTTGGCAGTATTTTCTCCAACGGCTTTATAGCGGTACAAACTTTGCCTGTCGGTACAAAACGATAAGCCTATCTGTACTAAACTTTTGTTACCAAAAATGAAGAAGTTCCGGCAACAAGAGCTCTTTAGTACCATCTTAGAGCTCTATTCAATTGCAACTCATAGAACCCAAATAATTCTATGAAAAACATCACATTGTCACGGATCTCTGCGCAATACAACTTCTATACAAACTGTACAACAAATCATCTTGCCTCCCTTTAACTAATGCAACCTATTGATTGATCATTCCAATGTTAACAATCAATAAATTGAACCTACTAACATCAAAAGCTTTGGTTAAAAGATCAGCTACATTGTCATCAGTGTGAATCTTTAGCACCTGGATAAGTTTCTTCTCATAAGCATCCCTAATGAAGTGGTGCCTAATTTCAATATGCTTTATTTTGGAGTGAAATACTGGATTCTTTACAATGCATATAGTACTCTCATTATCAATGTAGATCTTTGTGTTCATAAAATTGAAACCCATGTCTATAACATTTGATTTTGAATCCACAAAACTTGCCCACGGCAATTTGCAGCAGCAACATATTATGCCTCTGTAGTAGAAGTAGCCATAATTGTCTGCTTCTTGCATTGTTATAAGAGATTAGATTCTCTTAGGGACCCAAGCCATTTTGGGCTTGGGTCTGCCTAGTGGATCTTTGAAAGTAATATAATTTCTAGAATTTGATCCACCATTGTATTTGGAGACTTTGTTCTAGTAATTCCTTTTGGGTCTCCAATTACAACCTGCTGAGGGCTTAACAACAGTTTTCCATTTTCCCCCAACAGCACTAACTGATTTTACCTCAGCAGTATTAACCTTTTGATTTGAATTTTTTTCTTGATGTTGTTGTTCTATTAAAAGGCCTTCTAATAGGTGACTAAGTTTTATGAAAAATAGTTTTTTTGGTCTTGATTTTTCACAATAGGTTAACTGTATTACTTCCTGACAGCATTAGTTGGTACTGCCTGACTGTTAAAATTATGTCTGGCAATACTAACATCTTTAGTACTGCTAGCTCTAACAGTATTAACATTGTTAGTACTGCTAGCTCTAGCAGTATTAACTTGAATTTTGCCAGTTCTAGTTAGTACTGCAGTAGGAACAAATTAGTTTTGGTGGTTCACTATATTCACATTGTTCCACACTGGCCTATTTTCCCTTTGACCAGCACCCTTACACTTCCTTTTGTTCACTTCAGCTTGTTTAGCTATTCTTTTCTCATAGAAATCAAGATCTCTAATAAGATGGACTGAATCTACCACATACAAAACATGCCTTCTTAGTAAACCCATATCCCAAACCTAGTTTTTTAGACATTAAACCACTACAATCCTTTTTGTCAGGTTTAGGACTCTTACTACATGTGTTTTGTTGTTTAACAGTTTGCCTAGGAGTTTTTACATGCTTAATAGTATTAGCAAAACTAGGTGTTTCCTGTTCTTTTGAGGATAGAGACACATGTTCATCATCACTATCTGATTCATACTCCTCAATGATAGGAGCATCAGTCCAAACTTTAGGTTGACTTACTACTTTGGGTTCATTGACAACTGATTCAGGCATAGATTCATGTGTTTCTTCACTAGAATTGGATTCACAAGAAGTAAAGTCACTGCTCCTAGCATCAGATTCACTAGGTTTAGATTGCTTTGGACCATATGTAAATTGTGGGTCTCTAATCTTTATCAGGTCTAGAAGGATGTTGATCCTGTCATTGGAGGGGAACTGCAGCATCCCTTTGTATCTATTATTCACATAACTATCTTCTATATCACTAGACCTACTGTCAAATAAACTTCTAAAAACTTCATTTTCATAACTTAAAACACCTTTATTCATTTGATCTCCATACCCAAGCCCAGCTTTGTCCCTAGCACTCATCTGACTATTTAGCAGAATATTAAGACTTTTAGAAGAGTTGTGCCATTTTTCTACTTTAGCTTTTAATTCTTCTTTTTCTTTTTCAGCTTCTGCTAATAGTTTCTTATGGTATGTAAGCACATCAGTTTTATCATCTAAATCAATTTTCATAAACCTAATCTTTTCTTCATACCAAAGTTGATTTTGTTGATGAGCAACTAATTATGCTTCTACTTTCTTTAAAGCTTGAGTATATGCCTGTATTTCTATACTGGCATCACCAAGTTGTTCCCTCTGTTCATCATATGATTAAGGATGTTCACTTTGTGAGTTATGACCAGAAGAATTAGAAACACCATAAGCAGTACTAACTTCATTAGTACTACTAGTGTTCTCAGAAACAAATGCCACTTCTGGTTGTAGAGGATGAGCAGTTGAGCCTTTACACATCAGACTCAAAGACTCTAAGATTAATTATACAAGACTTTTTTCATCAAAACTGAGACTGTCCACTCCTGGCTTGGTCCTCATGATTAAGGAAACTTAAGACCAGGCAAAATGTAGAGACCTAAGGAACTTCTTATTTGCATCTTCAGTGGAGACACCTGCACCATGAATCTCTAGTTGACTCAGAAGACTCTAAAACCTGTCATAGCCTTTATGTAGCCCTTCTGAGTTTGATATAGAGAAGCCTTCAAACTGTTGCTTTAAAATATACTTCTGCATATTCTCTGATTCATCATTGCCACCAAATCTAGATTTGATAGCTTCCCACATCTCTTTAGCATCAGTCATTTTGTGAAATTTTAGCAAGATGATTTCTCCGTACAATCCATAGCAAGGTGAGTCCTTGCTTTTAATTCTATTTTCTCTGGCTAAAAATTTCTTCTGAGTCTTGGGAGCAGACCTTTATTACACCATTTGTATTTATTGAGACACTCACAGGACCATTGCCTCTTTGAATGACTTCCCAGATAGGATAGTATGTATAGGCCAAATAATGTTCCATTTTCATGGCCCATATGTCATACTCTCCCTTCTTAAGAATAGGGAGTTTGATGGTTGAGACAGTGTGAGGGGTTTGTTGTGTTGGTGTTTATGTTTGTGGTGGTGGTGGTGGAATATCATCATCTGATCCAGCCATTGATTAGATTTGTAAATAGAGGTTTATTAACTGGTGGGTTTTAGTTCTTTTACTTAGAGTTTCTTACAAGCTCTGATACATTGTAGATCCTATATACAATATAGACTTTTACCATGTAAGGGTTGTAGCAATATTAATGATCCACACAAACTACAGGAGAAACAATGACTATGAAACTATAAGTTATGCGGAAACTTACCTTATGATGCTAAGAAGAACATGAATATTGATAACTAAACTTTTGTATTATCTGCTAAAACGATTACGATTACTTAACTATGAGAGTACTTTTTGGTGAGGAGAGTTTGTTTTCTATGTGTAATGTTCCTTTTTATACACAAGGATAAACCCTAACAGACTTACAAAAAGCGTAAAAGGATAATCCATATCTTTTTCTATTATTCTCAAGCATATCTCATAAACTAGGTACTAATATTTGTATTGACGGTACAAACTAATACTAACAGTACAAACTATAACTGTCGGTACTAAGTTAGGAAAACTATAATTCCCAACAGGGTTGTGTGACAGATTGGTAATCAGAGCCAATGTTATAGAGAACTATGTGGATTGACCTAGACTATAACCTAAGATCCGTTGTTAGTTGCGTATAGGATCTATGTGCGCGGTGTTTCGCTTTTATATTGGGGGGGGCCCCATTTTGTGTGTTTCGCGATGGATTTTAGTTGTAATTTGGGACATCACTTGAGTTTGTTCAAGGTTGATGGTCTTCATAGCACTTAGAGTTTATGCAATGTAGTTTTCTCTATTTTGTATCTTGTGTTATGATTGATCATTATGTTGCATTCCCGAGTTTCCGCCATTGTCGAGGTGTGACAGATTGGTAATCAGAGCCAAGGTTATAGAGAACTAGGTGGTTTGGACTAGACTATAACCTAAGATCTGTCGTCTAGTTGCGTATAGGATTTATGTGCGCGGTGTTCCGCTTCTGCGTGCCTTTGTGTGTTCGCGGTTTGGTGCCTTAGTTATGTCAGTCATTGAAATGGGTGGGCTCAATATTGGATATGAATGGGAAAGGATGCGAATATAAGTACGGTGGCCAACGTAGTTATAAGCGTATCACAACTCACTCTATTTGATAATGTTGTTCACACAAATCGATGTTGACATCGTAGGGTGGAGTTACGTGTATATCTGGTTATATAGTAAGATATTATATATATATGTTTGAGTCTTCCCACTTACCTAACGTTGCCTATGTCATCCCTCGTATAGATAATGCCACCAAGGATGAGGACCCGAAGTGCTGGCCGGCCTGCTGCCGAATCACTAGGAGGAGGAACGGGTGAACTGGTTGGTAGAGGTGGAAGGGGTAGAAGACCTAGGGAAGGTAATGATGAGCGTGTTAAGGATTTGAATGGTCAAGGAAATGACTAGGGTTTGGGAGCTAATAGGGGTGTAGAGGGAGTCAATGGGAATGTAGAGGGAGCCAATGAGGGTGCACCCGACTTCTCGACGATCATTGCCTAGCAATTGCAGAACCTCTTACCCGCCATGCTAGCTCAGGTTAGTAACCGAGGAAATGTTGGAAATCAGAATGGTAATGTGGTTAATGAGAACGTTCAGGAGAACGTGGGGAATGTGTTAGTAAATGGCAACCGGGTAGGTTGTTCATATAAGGAGTTCTTAGCTTGTAACCCTAAGGAATATGATGGTAAGGGAGGTGCTGTAGTTCTTACTCGTTGGATTGAGAAAATGGAGAACGTACAGGATATGAGTGGTTGTAGTAATGACCAAAAAGTGAAATACACTGCTGGTTCATTTGTGGGTAAGGCTTTAACGTAGTGGAACTCTCAGATCCGCACGCTAAGCCGGGAAGTTGCTGTTAGTATGTCATGGAATAACTTTAAGTTTATGATGATACAAGAGTTTTGTCCTAGTCATGAGATGCAAAAGTTGGAATCTGAGTTGTGGAATCACGCCATGGTCGGGGCTGGCCATGCTGCGTATACTGATAGGTTTCATGAGTTGGCGAGGTTAGTTCCTCACTTGGTAACTCCTGAGAGTAGGATGATTGAAAGGTATGTGTATGGCCTTGCTCCACAAATCTGTAGGATGGTGGCAGCAACGGAGCCAAAGACTATGCAGAAGGCAGTGCAGATTTCTGGTGCACTGACCGATGAGGCTGTTAGGAATGGATCAATTAAGAAGGTGGAGAAAAGAGGAAATGTGGGGGAACCTAGTAAGGATAAGAATGGTAGAGATGATAATAAGAGGACTAGGACTGGGAATGCTTTTGCTACTACTGTAAACCCTGTAGGAAGAGAGAATACGGGTACTTGGTCTAAGTGTACCACCTGCAACTCCTACCATGCACCCGGAGGGCCTTGTCGCACATGCTTCAACTGTAACCACCCGGGTCATTTGGCAAAGGATTGTAGAGGTGTGCCGAGGAATGTGAATCCTATCAATGCTAGAAACCCGACTATTAGAGCATGTTATGAGTGTGGTATTACTGACCATGTCAGGTCAGCTTGTCTTAGATTG
>BQNB010116576.1:0-16610 GCA_026074375.1 Tanacetum coccineum
AATATCGACTCAAAATAACTTGTGTCAAGTTCTTCAATAAATGGTATGAATGTCGCCTGCCATAGTAAATTCCCTTCACGACATAGATCACGAATCTTTTCTTTCTCTTTTCAGTTTTCTTGTACTTACCGTTTCAGTTCTTAGCTACCACCACATTAGCTTTGATGTCGGCGGGTAACTGTGTGTTCTGCATTAGCTTCTGGTCTACCTAAATGAATTCATATGTCAAACAAAGAAAAATCATTACCTTGTATGAACAAAAAGTAAATAGAAACACAATGTGAAGATATAAACAGGAATCTAAATAACTAAATATGATAACAGGCAATGATACAATATGTCATGATTTAATGTTGTCTCAAAAGATAATGGAAGTAAGAAGTTGAACAGCAAATTAGTAGAAATAGCAATTGAATATAAAAGCTTATATTCAAGAGATATGATTAGATTCCTAAATAACGATTTACTTGTATTGTACATAGAAAAAATTTATTATATGTTTTAAGAGCCTTTAGTGGTAGCAAGCAAGTGGCATAAAACAACAGACGAACATAGAAAAATATAGCATGTGGTGGCTTATACGGAATGTTTAGATTGTCTTTCGAATTAGTTACATAGAGGGGCTGTTTGGATTTGCTTTCTGAAATTATCACTTATAGGGGCTCTTTGAGATTGTTGTTTGAATCAATTACTTATATGGGCGCTTTGTAATTTAAAAACACTTGCACACACAAAACCGCTTAGATCCAACACTAAGATATCAACGTCTCACCAATTAGATGCAACACACCTAAACATCCAGAATCTAACAATCTATACGCATAAAGCCATCCTTTTTATAGTGGAATTTTCATTTTATACTAAAATCTACAGTTTTAAGACCGACCCAAATGGCCACAGATTCCTATTTTAGCGGCTCAAGCATACAAAAAACACGACAATGAAATTTCAAAAAAAAAATACCCATCCAAAATTACTAAGGAAACATTTATCTTTGTAAAAAAAAATACACAACAGTGAATTTTTTTTATCTTTGTAATGGTCGGAAAATTACACAATGCAATGGAAAATTATGTAGCTCGTAAGTTTCGCTACTTTTCGCAATTATGAATTATGTCCGATGAAGAAGTACTACAAGGAAAAGATTGTCCGGATAAATTATGAAAGTGAAGACGGTGAAATCAAATGTATTATGAAAAAAAATGGAAAAAGAGAAAAAGCAAAAGGAAGAAAAATAGTCGGTTCAAAAAGAAGTTTATACCGAAGGAATCACTTAGAAGAATCGATTATTCGTTGATACGTTACAAAAATCAACGATGTTAAGTTTTTGTAAAAAGTGGCCGATATCACCACTTGTGTAAAAGTATGTAAAGAGCAAGATGTAAGGGAAGTTGACCGTTATAGGAACGTTAACTTTGGTTATCTTTGTCATTTCTGTAATCGAGGCGTCTGACTATATATTCGAGTCTTTGTCATGGAACGGTCGGGGGAAAGTTGCTAGCAACCACACCTTATTTGTTGGTTTAATCTATTTGTTTTGTGAATTTTATTTACCAACCATTTTACTTCCCTTTCCTGGCAACTAAACTTAGTGTCTACTCGAACGAGGACTTGTTTGAGCATGCATGTCTATTCCGTCGTTACGGCCATGTATGCATGTCTCAGCTGCCTTGTTGGATGATGACTTTCAATGAAAGTTAGAAGCTCCCTACCCTATATCATTCTTCATCCTAACTGCTGGTTAAACACGAACAGGGATGTGATCAGATTGTATATGTCTATTCCGTCGTTACGGCCGTGTATGTACGATACAACTGCCTTGTTAGTGTGGTACTTATAGTGAAAGACTGTTGAATGATCAACCTTAAGCCTTCTTAACCCACTTTATCTTTGACTTGTTTCTCCTTAGCTTTAGCGGTGGAGATGTGTATCCTTTCCAAGCTTATGATACGGTAAACTTAATCTACGACCGAGCATTTGGCGTTCCAATAAAATGTTGCATCCTTTGATTAGTTAAAGTGATTAGTGTTTTCGTTTCATATTTCTCGAGGAGCTTGGTTATGACATGTGATTAAAGACAAAACGATGCTTTAAAACCGGGAAAATCTCAACTTCGGTTGGGAAACATTTTCATAAACTGAAACTTTTCTAAAGTCTACTTGAGGACAAGTAGGATTTAAGTGGTGGGATATTTGATGATATCAAATAACGTCACTTTATTATATCATTTATCCTATCTGTTTTGCCCACTTTTATATAATTATTGATATTTGGGTACTTAATTGCTTAAAGTTGATAAATGTAATAATCCAGGAGTGTTTTGTGAAGACAAGCTAAAAGGCGCATAATTTGGAGCTAAAACGAAAATATTTGAAGATTGCTGATTTCTGACCAATACGATGTATCCAACTAAAGAGATACGGCGTATCCGCGCCAAGACTTCACAAGAAAACGCGTTTGACCAATTCCTAATACGGCGTATCTCTTCTGTCTACATAGACGTTATCTATGAAGTATAAAATATTCGAAGATACAGTAAATCATGTAAATTGGGAAAGATATCACTAATTGATTGAGAATGTAGTGCACACTCCAAGGAATCCAGCCCAATACTCTGTATCGACCTTGCCAGATACGGTGTATCGGGTATTTCTCAGACATTATAAATAGAAGACTCAAAAACAAGTTTTTAGTGTGCAATATCATATTCTTTATACCATACTTATTGAAGACGAATTTTAGAAGCAAAGATCAGCCATCAAGGTCAAGCATTGATCACAAATCCATAGAAAACATCGTGTAATTTTTACTCTCTTAATCGTTTGATTTTCATTGTTTGATTACGCTTGTATAATTACAATGGTTGTGGGCTAATACCCTCGGGTATTAGCCATCTTAATGAAAGTTCAATGGTTGGTTTGTTTTAAAATCGATTTCTTAATTTATCGTTGATTGTTTAATTATGTTTATCACCTCATACTTGTTTATGTGTTTGAATATGCGACCTATCATTCAACTGGATCTAGTGATACAGACCAAGTAATCTAGATACCGGGATAGCTCTCCATATCGTGTTTTATATTACTGGACCAATAGGATCACAAATAACGTTCTGTCTTTGTCTTTGAATTATGAGCTTAGTTGGACCGGTAGGTGACCCGTTTATGTTTCAGCAATCATTCTCTTAATTAACTAATAAAGATTGGAATAGTGGGGGGGGAAACTTTTACTCCAAAAAATATATATGAAACCACCGTCAACAATTAAGTGGGTAAAGTCCCGTTGGGCTAGGGTTTTAACAGGATCACCACTGCTTTGATTCTCTAAGATAGATTATAATTAAACTAAAGGATGCTTTATGCGGATGCGTTAATTGTGACAAGATTAATCGTGTCTAGGTCTTAGGATGATGTCCCGCCTAAGTCTTAAGAATGATATGCCGCTTCGAGATAAGTAAATCATTGCACTAAAACAAGCAAACCGACATTAAATCGGATTTAATATGGCTAATATAGTTTTCTATCATTTGGCTTGTACCGCTTTTCTATCTTCTGATTTTCTTCTTTAGTGTTTATTGTCTATTGAATTGGTATTTGTCTCCATTAAACCTATGCCAGTCTCTCAGGCTGAAAACCCCCATATCATTAGACAACATATATAGCATAGGTTTAACCAGTAAATAGACTAATTAGAACTAATTAAAATACTGATAGAATTTAGGATTAATGTTTCACTCTTAGTGTTCGACACCCTACTTACCGCGAAACTCCATCTTGACCGGGTACAATGCTCGTTAAAGTGTTGTTTTAGGTTTGTCGGCTAAATATAAATTTAAAACTTGATAATCAAATAATTGACCCTACACGACAGCACATCAGTTCCTCAAATCTTAAAAATCCTAGAAATGTTCCAAATGATTTCTAAACCTATTTTTCGCTTGAGATAGTGATTATATAGAGTTTCATGATAATGCAAAAGGCTCATGGAAAAGGTCAAACACTTAGATACTATGATTTGTTACACCAAACGCTCCTAATTCTAGAGGGGGATAACAGTCAAGAAGCATGAATTGCATAAAAACTAACCAAAAACATAAATGATTTAGTTTACAAACAAGCAGTCAAGAATTCTAAATTCGTACAAGTGCATGTTCTAAATAGTTTAACCAAACACAAGTTTAATGAAAGAGATGATTTAGATTAGTAAATCAATTGCACTAACAATGACGTGAGAGATAAAGAACAAAGGAAACAAATAGGCACGGATCCAAAGATGGTGTTTTAAATAATGAAGATTAGATGAACTAGATTTAAAGGAAACCCTAGACTTCTAATGTATACCAACAATACTTTGACATAACATAAGTACACAAGAAGCAAATAAATTATGTAGCAATATCAAATAAGGAACAAGATGAAAAGATTATGCAAACCATGTTTATTTAAAAGATTTGATATTCTTAAGAAAGTATTGTAAGCCGTTTAGGACTCCTTGGTGTATCAAAGTGTTGGGAATAAAAGCCTTCTTAATGTTGCTAGTATTACTGCTGCTCATATCAGAGTTAATACTGCTCACTTGTGTTAGTACTGCTCAAGAACTTCTAGTCTGTGTTCCATTCCGTGTTGTGACAACTTAAATACTTCGTCGAAAGTACTTTGAGCATTTTTAATTTGAGAAATGCAAATTAAAACGTCACTCCTTTTTGTAAAGTTGTTGTCAAAATTTAGTCCAAAAACCATGCTGAGGGCGGCCCCCTTATCTCAGGTGCCCCAAACCACTTTCAGGTGGCCCCCTGATTGATATGGGACCGCCACCAGCAGACACATATTTTCTGCACTTTGTCAAAAATTTCAAAACACAAAATAAACACCCCCTCTTACTGCTGTGCGTTAAACACAAAACCAAAACAACCAAAACTCAAAATCAACCACCTAAACACTAATTCAAGATCAACCAACACTATTATTCATTCCTAATATCACAAAGATCATCAACTGTAAGTCATTTCATCTATTTTCTTTCAATTTGAGTCTAGGGTTCATGAGAACACAAAAATTAAAATTGGGGATTTTTCATTTTTCGTTTAATTTTGTACAATTAAGACTACTAGGATACAATGTATGACTAATATGCTTCCCTTAGACATATGATTTACATACACTAGTGAGTTCGTCAAAAAATTAATTTCGAACCAAAACCCTAATTTTATTGTCAAATCACTCACGTTAGGAACAAAATAAAATTGTTGTTATGCATTGTTAATACAACTTAAAAACGTTTTTAAACACATGCATAATGATATCATGAACAAAATTCGAGATAAATAATTCGTATGTATTTTCTTGACATGTTTGGATGAGTAAAATCAAATTAAGAAGCGTTTGGTTTAACTCTTAGGATTTTATTTCTAGGTTGAGTTAATCGTTACTCCACATTTGTCACATTTAGGCACACACTAAAAACAATGTGAATAAAATGCTACAAGTAAAAGACTATAAAACATGATCCTATTTTTATCTTTCTTTTTAGGTGACAATGCCTCGAATCACCAGATTAGATCACTAAATTACTCGTAACTACATTCTACTCATTTCAAATGAATTCGAACAACCACTACAAAACACCTTTGACATACTTGAAAGACCACACTTTCATGAGGGTAGGGTTGTAAGTTAAAATTTTGAAAACAAGAGTCATATTCGTGCTAAGTTTAAATCAATTAGTTTTGATTGTTTGTTAAACATAAACGAACAAATTGTTCCTTATTTTGTTCTTGAGTTTTATAGTCCACTCACATTTGACTATAACTCTAAGGGACATTTTGTGGTCAACTTTGTCATACAAAGTAAGTCATTCTCTCTCACTCTCGAGGAATTCGGTCAAATCTTGAAAATCCCTTTCAAAGGTCAAGTGTCACACATCGACATGTGGTCACTCGACTACTTGTCAATAAGTGCTCCAAGTAAAGGTCGTTATAAAACCACTCTTCCCTCTCCAAATGTCATCAAGTCTCTTATTCAAGTTCCTCGACATTGTCAAGTTACTCGTACCAAAAACAAGAAAACTGTTGTCGTAGATAAAAACAAAATTTTAACCCGCAAAATCCAACCTCATATTAAATCATGGGTTGATATCATTCATGAAAACGTCATTTGTTTATAAGGTCATCGGGATCATGTCTTCGCGTGTCTTTGTCATATGCTTTATTGCATCGAAACCTCCATTCCATACAATCTAGCATTTTTCATTCTCAAACGAGAGGAAAAGACTCGAAACAAACCTAAGGAACTCTTGCCTAATGGAATGCTTTTGACTAGATTGTTTAAACATGTTGTGTCCATCTTTCCTGAGCTAGCAATTGATCACTACCTCTCATATGATCACGTCATGCATCCCCTCGCTCCTCATTATGAGTGAAAGACGTAATCGGATCATGGCAAGAAAAGACCTCGTGATTCAAATGCTAGCTCCTTTCCCACCACTCTAAATCATTTATCCTTATTTCATCTATTAGATGACATTGTTGATGAAAATGATAAGAATCGTTTTGTTCCAACTGTTCTTCTCCTTCTCAAAATGTCTCTTCCTCATCCAATGTTGTCTCTAGAGCCCGTCAAAATAAGAGAACAAATTTTTTAAGTTTGCCTCTTTTTCTGTATCTTTGACCTTCCTATACATAGTCTCATGTCGGCATTTCCCTGTTTAGCCAAACCACTTCTTGCACCTTTTATCACTCAAACCATGCTTTGCCATTCTGTATCCTTACTACCATTATTTAACTCATCCATTCTTCTTCATTCACCATCACCAACTTATTCTTATTATCATCTTCTTTCTCACCATCAATGTCTTGCTCAAACCACCATCTAAACTTCTTTAGAAAACCAAGAATGTCGGTACGACAAGTATGGAAACGCAAGACATCCACTCCAAAATCATCACCTCCTTCCCAAAATGACTCACCTCTATTTCCTCCAAGAGTATACATTCAATCTCCTTCACCACCATCCTATAATCCACTAAGAGATCAAATGATTAACCAACTTCACAACATCTCCACCATTCTTGATTCACAAACTAACCCATCTAATGCCTACACTCATGCACCACCTTCACCACCATCACCCTTCATCCATCCTCCTACCAATCCTTAAGTTGAATTCAACTCTGGATTTTGTCATTGTTGTAGGTATTCTAGAAACCAATTTTACTCTTTGAGAAATGAAATTAACTTCATTTAATTTCTTCTCACCCGTCTCATACCTCAAACTCGCACTCCACCAAACCATGTTTCACCAACCTCATCATTTTCCCTCTTTAATTAATCATTATCATATGATTAATCGACTTAAATAATCGACCATCCATCTTTTGATTATGGCATCTCCTATGAATCAAGAATCAACTAGTCTAAACTTAATTTAATATTTATGTTATGAATGCTCATCTTTTCTTGTATTATCATAAGCTTGCCATCTATGATGATTGTATGAGCTTATTGGAATGATGAATGAAATCACTTTATAAGTTAATTGGAAGTGTGATTCACTTTGAGATATT
This sequence comes from Tanacetum coccineum, assembly GCA_026074375.1. Lineage (NCBI taxonomy): Eukaryota > Viridiplantae > Streptophyta > Magnoliopsida > Asterales > Asteraceae > Tanacetum > Tanacetum coccineum. Next base: position 7,561 of record BQNB010116576.1, read on the forward strand.
TGTCATGATATTGCCATTAGCTAGATATATTGTCTTGCACTTGTACCTTTAACTTTGTTTTGTAGCAAACAATTTTTGTAAGATCGATCCCTTGGTGCCCTAAACGAGGGGGAGCCTACATCAAGGGGGAGTCTTGATATCGTCGGCTTTTTTCTTTCTACAACTATTCGACGAGCATCCTTTTTGAATTCGACAAAAAGTGGGAGAAATAGAATCAAACTTATTAATAATTTAAAACCTTTATTTTTTTACAAAATGAGTTTATATTTTGTAATCATCAAAAAAGGGGAGATTGTTAATACAAATAATGTCTAAAAATGTTATTTATATTTTTCGACCTCTCAACGTTTTGATAATAACAAAATGTAAAAATGTTTACGATAAAAATAAATGTTTACAAATTATTAGTCGTAAAATTCCATTTCTAAGATTAATCACATAAGGTATGTACAAACAAATTATTAAGCATGATTAGTGATCAAAAAAATATTTTTCTTAACCATTACATTTTCACAAAAGTATTTCTATAAAAATAAATATACATAAATACTTTTTTATAAAAGAAAATGTTTTATTTAAATAATAAAATTGAATATGGTTTTCCCTCCAAAATGAAAGCTTTCATACCAGATACAACCTTCCTCACAAAAAGACAAAAACAGAAGTGGAGTCTACTAGCGGCCCCCTAATAGGTACGACGGTCCCCAGATATATCTGGGACCGCCGGGACCGCCAGCAGATGACCGTTGGGATTCGCTGGCTATAAATACTGCATTATTTCTGGCAGAAAAACATTCCTCTTTGCATGAATTTTTTAGATAACTTTCTCTCTCTAAAAACCTTCTTTCTCTTTATAAATCTCTTGATCACTAACATCGTTTGATCTTGTTTTAAGTGATCCAATCTTATCTCATCTTTCTCATTCTTCTATCAAGTATAAGAGAAGAACATTTGTATTCGTCAAGAAACGAATTGTTATTTAGTGATCTCTCATCTCTTCTTCTAAGTACCAAATCTCTATTGTAATTATCTTGTATAATTATGTGATTTGGATTGTGTGTAAATCCGATAGTGTAGATCTTGTGATTGTGTAGTGTTTATGAAGTGGTAGATTGGTTCTAGCTAAGATTAGGACTCGACATTTAGCTTAGTGTCGGAAGACAACATAAGCGACGTGTAACAGGTTTTCTCCGCCTAAAGGGAGATTTTTGACATAGTGATATCTTGAGTAGGATACTCTAGGAGTAGAGTAGGGTGAAGAGGTGCTTTGTAGCCGAACCACTAAAAAATCTTGGCGTCTTGGTTTGATTGTTCTTTTCTCTATCTCTCTATATTATTGTGATTGTTAGTTAGTATTAGTTTAGATATTTACATTCTTGATTCATATTGTTGATTGGTTGAACATATAACTTGAATCTAAGTATTTTGAAAGCAAACTTTTAAAACAGAAAAAAGAACTGGTAAACTATTCAACCTCCCCCCCCCCTTTTAGTTTTTGTACAAACAACAAAAATACAAAAAACTGAAGTTTCAAACCTTCAACTTCATTGAAATGGTACAACCCTCATAACAAAGCGCGAGCAAACCATAAGCAAAAATCAACCAATCATACCGAGCAACTAGCAATTAGCCGTACGGACTTTTGAGAAGGGGTAAGGCTAAGCTAAAGGTTATATATTTTTGTATATTTTTTTATTTTACTGGATGAGAAAAATATATAGAATGGCTCAGAAGTTAAACTAGGGGTATCTAGCACTAAAAATGGGTGCTAACATAAGGGTTTTATTTGGGTCGTTAGCTGATTAGTGTAACCAGCTAAGAGAATAAATAACTAAATGGAATGGCTATTTGGGTTAAATCCTAAGTTGACTTTTTATCACTTAAAAATACATATATCATATGATCGTGATCTCACTGCGGTCTTGTAATGATTTCAAGCACAAGTTCTAGAATCAATAAATCACCGGCACACTCATATAAATTTAAACCGATACCAATGCTCCAGAAAAGGCGACAAAACTACAAATACACAGCCGTAATGATAGATGAGACACTTGCAATTGCATTCAAACCTTAACTCCAGAAAGCTAAAGGCAAAAATTATCTTCGTAAGATTTAAAGGCTAACCTCACATTTTTGGGTAATTGGTATAAATGCGTAAGTAATGTCATTGATCCCGAGTCAGACCTGCTTTATCAATCGGGACACATCTCTGATTTCAAAACTTTATTTATTAACTATGTTTTATTCTAATATATTAACCTAAGTGACAAAAAAAATTTAAAATAAGATTATATTTTTAGATTACTGAGGACGAACAAAAAAGTTTATACTTTTAATAATGAGTCTAATTTTCCAATTTTATTTTCCCCCGACACTTAAGTTGAGCATTATGCGTAGTTAGAAAATAACTTAAAAGTGGGATAATTGGAAAATTAAATATAAGAGAAACGAGACTTCTTAGGGCTCATAACTGCTCGGTTGAATTCAGGAAGATATGACGCGAAACAGAACGCCAAGCATTTGAATTCAACCACATGTAATATACTGATCCAAATATATCATTCCCCAAGTGATACGCTATCACCACCATCCAAGCTTCACATATTTATTTAATCTACAAAATTAACAAAACTACAAGAAACTGTAAAATTCTAAAGCGCACTTTCGTAGGCAACACGATTGTAGTTAGCGTATGCAAAAAGTCTTTAAACCCCTTGGTGTCCTGAGTGGACGAGTTATAGTCTCGTGAGGGTTTCCAGCGAACACACCTACAAAGTTCATTAAAAAAAATTTGGATACAGTAGTTAGATATGAAACACACGGGCCCTATGCGCGACACTTAAAAATTGCAAAGCTTTTCGTTTAATATATTTTAGTTTTTTATATGTTTATTATTATTTACTATTACTACTATATTATTATTGTTATTCTTAACTTGATTTAAGATTCCTTCACAATGCGGTTCAAGTGGGAATGATGCACTTTAAAAGCTTGAGGGTATGGTATTTTTGGTATGTACACACGGAATGGATATTCATTTGTTTTTACCATGTGATAGACCTTTTTGATGTCTTAATATGTTTATCTTTTTTGGCTTTATTGTTAACGATGATAGGAGGTGGTGGATCTTTTTGAATTTTCGGAGAATCATCAGATTTCCCACTCCCGGTAAATACGGCATTCACTTGCTCGGTGTGAGCTTGAGGAGGAGGTGGGTCAGTCCTATTAGTTTGTTCAGAAGATACGTTTTGAGATTTCAACCACTTATCTATTTTTCTTTCCATGTTTTTAAATTTAGTTTGGAAATTCTTTTCATTTAATTCATCTTTAGAATCATATCATTAACACTGTTCTTGAAAAACATATCTGTAACTCTTTGACCATCCAAGAATTTAGTGATTGATTTTTCAAGATCTGTTTTAGATTGAGGTTCTTGGTTGATGATTTTAGACTTTTTGTTAGGTAAAACACCGATGGTTTTACCATAATCTCTATCAAAAAGTTTACATGCTACGAATACATCTTTTGAAATCTTTGAGATCATTTCTCACATCATTGTTTAATTCTGTGAGCGGTTTCTCAGATTCATTATGATCATGATGGAATTGGTGAGAATACGAATCATGAGAATTTTGGTTTTAATAACCTTCATATTGGATGTAATTTACTTCATGACATTCACACATCGGTGTGTCATCATACATACGACTTTTAGAAGCATGGTTATCTTTAAGGTCATAATATTTGTTACGCATATCTTGTAATTCTTCTTTTAAGCTTATAATTTGAGAATCCATTTTTATAGTTAAAACTTCTAATATTTCCATTAATTGATAATTTTCATCATTACTATTACTTCCATCGGTGAAAGCAACAAATTTTCGATGATGTTCGTTTTGAGATTTAGTGGACCAATCAAGTTTGAAAAGAACTTTGTCATCAAGAAACTGAAAAGCTTGATTTGGACTTTTGTAGAGGAAGATTCCTCCGGCTGTTTTCTCCAAGATTCCTTGAGTGGGTTCGTCTAGACCGTGATAGAATATTTGAATAATAGCTCCTTTGGTCAGACCGTGCCCATGACATATTCGAAGCATGCTCTTCAGTCGTAACCAAGCATCGGTTAGACTTTCACATTCGTTTTGAGAAAAACTCCTGATTTCAAGTAAAAGACGGTTGAATAACGAAGGTGGAAAGAATTTATTTATAAAAGCTTTTCTCATTTGTTCTCACGATGTTATAGACTCTTCATTAAGTTCATTAAACCAGGTTTTAGCTTTATCACACAAGGAAAAGGGGAATATAAAAAGCTTGATAGTTTCACTTTGAGTTTCACCATATTTGAACTTGTCGCACATTGTGAGGAATTCACGGATGTGGTCATGCGGATCGGCCCGCGGATAACCATCAAACTTATTTTCCCAAATCATTTTCAAGTGGGTACTTTTGATAACAAAGTTTTCATCAACATCGGGTCGAGTGATGACTGGATCAGGAGTTGGTGCTACAGTCTTAGCACTTTCCCACATGGATTGATCATCAGAATCGAGAGTTATTTGTCTGATTTTGACATCCTCTTCAAGTATATTTATGATGACAAAGTCATTAACGGAGGAATGTTGAGTTGAAGATTTGAATGATTCGATCTGAATGGATTCTTTTTGGATCATTTGAAATTCACAAGTCCTTATTATTAAATTTTTATTTAATTTATATATTAGTTTTACTAGTTGTTTTCCGAAAGATAGTGGATTTATACATACGTTAAGTATCTCGCAAAAAGACATTTTTATATTTATAATTAAGACTAATAGGATAATATTCAAAATAAAATAAATTATTTTCATATATTTTTTTATAATTTTTTTATTTTTATAGATTTATATATATATAGATATATTTTAATTTAATTATATATAGCAAATAAGGATAAATAGATAAAAAGATATATTTTTTACTTAGATAGATAAGTGCGGCGTACTTTTGGAAAAGTGCGCCGACTTTTTTTATGTTTTTTCTCGAATATTATGATAAACTAGATATTTACAAATACACAAGGCATATAATAAGATAAAATATAATTCGTACTTTAGGAAAAGTGTGTCGGCTTTTCTATAAATCTATGTTTTTTTATAACTGATACAAACCCAGAAAGTGCAGCGGTTTCGGATTAAAACCGGCGTACTTCAGGTTTACGAGGCAAAATTTTCAAATGAAACAAGGGAAGTGCGACACACATAGAAAATGTGCGCCGTACTTACAGCAGCAGAAGCATATATTCAGAAATTAAATATGTATTAGAAAACAAAAAGCACCAAAAATAAGTAACAAACTCATAACAACTTAAACAATTCCCCGGCAGCGGCGCCATAAACTTGATGTGTGTTTTTACAAGTTTAAATTTATAATAACTAAAAATACCGATTTTGAATTAAAACACAACACGCGCAAGTATACCCTTTCGTGTAGTATAGTTTAGGTAAGTCCAGGTCGTTCTACGAGAATTGAAGTTTTCACAGTTTGTAATTAAGGTGCTGTCACACCCCCAGACGGGGCCTGGACGAAATACGTGTCCGGAGGCGTGACTTTATTGAGCATCTCAAGTACAAATCATAAAGAATGACCTCTAAGGGTACGTTTTGAAAAATAAACACTGTTGCAAAGTTTTAAAACAATAATAATAAGTTTTACATCGATTAAATTTAAAAGATTCAAAGTTAAAATACGGAAGCTTAAATAAGTTCAACAACGGTATTTAAAGACATAGATAAATCTCTGGTAAACCGGTACAGGCAAATAGACTTCACATAAGTCAAGCAACAGCATCCCTGCTAAGCACCTAAGAAAAACATGCTTAAAACGTCAACATAAAGTTGAGTGAATTCATATGTTTAGTTCAAACGTTGTTATAGTAGACCATAAGATATCAAAACGTATGCGACAGTTATAACAGATACAACTTCACATAAAATGTATTTACGTTGCACTAAGCTCATGACACTGAAGCTAATTACGCATGATAGCATGTACATTGCTATAGTATTTGTTTGCCCTTCCAGGTGTTTGACCAAAGACAACCTAACCAGTACGACATGACATATATCCGTTTATCGGGCGCCCCGTGGGTAGTGAGCGCTACTCACCCGAATAGGGATAATTAGTCCCAATAGATCTATTTATTCATTCGCGCTCCCACGACTGGTCCTCCAGTCAAGAGATTGACAGTTCATGATAGTTTGGGCAGTAGTGGTCTAAAAGCTACTTAGGCAACATGTAAACATGGAAAATCTCACGTTAAGTACTTGTGTCTAGTTTTTAAAAACCAACAATGTTTCTCACCCCAAGTTATAAAACATTTAGTCAAAACTAGTAAAAGAGTGAGGCTATGAACTCACCTTATACGGGTAGTGGATCAAAAGGAATCAATCAAGTGAAAATGAATCTCACGGTTCTAACGACAACCTATCATATAGTCGTCGTTTAAGAATGATGTACAACGAATAACGCTTAACGCAAGAACTGATCATCCAAGCACAAGCAGACACGGCGTATCCCTTTTTAAAACGTACTTTCGAAAGTTATAGGTTTTGACAAGTCTTGACCCTTCAAAACATCTTAAAGGATCTTGTTTCGACCTTTTGAGTGGACTAAAATTGGTAATGGAGTTAATACGTCTGCTTGGCATGATACTTGGTGTCATTTGATCCCTTTTTCGCGGGTCTTATCCCATAGAGATATAACTAGGGAGGATTTCAACAATATGAAAAATGTTGCGGACTTAATCATCAATGGGACATGGGCATGGCCTCCTTTACGGACTGATAAAGCTCCTAAATTAGAGCAGCTGGTTGTCCCGAATATAGTTGACTCAAAGGACGTTTTGCAATTGAGGGGTGCTAATGGAGTCCTTTCAAGGTTCAGTGTCGCAAAGGTATGGGAAGCTATTAGACCTAGAGGTACTCATGTTGATTGGTTTAGGATCATTTGGTTTTCGCACGCTATACCACGGCACTCGTTTAATCTATGGTTGATCATGAGGAATAGTCTTAAAACGCAAGACCGTATGAGGCAATGGGATGTTGGCAATGATGTCGACTTAAACCTGCTTCGGTGTGCTTTATGTGAATCCCAGCAAGACTCACATACGCATTAATTTTTCGAATGTCCTTTCTCGACGAAAGTGTGGAACTATATGCGTACTCTTACTGGAATGGAGCTTGTACCACCTGTCCTACAGGACATCAAGGCCTACATTTAGCCTATGCAACATAAGAGAACTGTTAAGAGTATTTTTGGTAAGCTAGTTTTAGCAGCGTCAGCTTATTTTATCTAGAATGAAAGAAATAACCGGCTTTTTAAGAAGGTTAAAAAATACCCAGAAGATATACGTGATCATATAATGATCACTCTAAGGCTCAAGATTCTTTATCTCCGGTTCAAGGATACTGCTATGGTGCGTGAGTTACTTGCGCGTTGGAAGATGCCGTCGAATTTTAGACTTTATGTTTGATTCGACTTGTTGCCATGTTTGAAGCTTCTTTCTGTGAAGGTGTTTCATTGGGGGTTCGGAGCTCTCAAGGGGTTTGTAGGGCTTGCTGGAAGTTTTTTCTATGTCTAGGTTTTTACTACAATTGGTTATTTTCATATAGCTAGATCTATTCCTGGTGTATTGTGTTTGTGGCATGTCACATACACGTTAGTAGAAGTTCAAGCTTAAGCTTAAGGTTAATGTGGTACCTTAGCCACATTCCATTGTACTAAACCTTTTTGTAATTAATACAAATTTATCGGGGTAACCTTTTACCAAAAAAAAAAGCAAATCGACATTAATAGAAGTCTTAACATCTACTAGGAACTTTGTGAGGGCAACTGCCCACACTGCTCCCATTGTAGNNTATTGCCTTTGGTACCCCCTAGACCATTGCATTTGTTTTACTATTTGTCAGTGGACCGAAAGAATGGTTTAATTTGTGTGTGTGATTTTTTTTTTTTTTTGTGAGATTGTTTTTAGTTGTGACTGCAGTCTCTTTACTACGAGTGTTTGGTTTGTGTTTGGTCTAGGAGTGAGAAAGTTGAGTTGGCGAGGTTGATTCGATCACCTTTGTGGTTTGCATTACTATCAGTATAACAAGATTTCAATGCATTTCACATAAATAAAAAGTGTCATATCATATGTGATAGGTGAGTAGTAGTCTATCTTCCAATTCTTACGAATCTAGGCTTACACTCTAAGTTACATGACATGTACGAGATATGTGATACTAGTGGTGCAAAATGAGATTCATACGGCCTATAAAAGGTAATATGGCCAGACTAATCGACAAGTAATTAAGCGTCGTACATGATTTTTGGTCAAGTAAGATTTTTGAAATGTGAATCGACTTTAATATCGGACAAAACTCTGAAACGACACATTACCAAAAATTTCAGCAAAAGTGAATGATACCTAACCAAATTATGAATTGCAAAAGGTCCTAGCTAGATTAATGAATGACCCATTCTCATATATATTATGCTTCATGGGCACAAGTTAAAGAAGGTTTACTGTTTACGTGTCATCTTTTAAGTCGGTTAATGACTGTGAAGTCTAATATGAGGATCACTCAATGGCTGTTGACCATCTTAAAAGTGACACACGAACTCATGGTCCCTCTTTAACTTGTGCCCCTAAAACACAAGTTAGAAAAACCTACATAAATAAATACATTTTCCTCGTAACGAAAGATTTGAAACAAGTCCAAGTTGGTGTTCCCTATCACGTGACACTGTTCCTTTTTTAACAAAATTCAAACCCATATGCTTGCGAAATGGGGAATACATCAAAAAGGAAACATTGTGCCCTCTACTTGAAGCAAATACTAGTAGTATTAATGTTCTACATCAATTTCTAACGTTTGATTTACATTACATCAAGACTTGTGTGTGGTAAGAGTAAACGGTGGCGAGGGCAGCTCGCCGTTCTGACTATTGGCCTTGTATAAATCAAGTCAACGTTCAACAATAAAAGTCAAGAGTCAATAATCATCATCCAAGTCAAGTCAAGACATTTA
>BQNB010116577.1:0-21337 GCA_026074375.1 Tanacetum coccineum
AATGAATGATTCATAACACGAAACTTGCGCCATTGCATTCCAAATAATTTTTCCCATAAAAACGAGTATTCACTCGACTATTTTTCCTAAACGTTTTATAAAATTTATTTAAAACGTTTATTATTTATTTGTATATTACTGATAAACTTTGTTCGTAAAATGATCTTTTACTTGAATATTTGCGTTTTTAACAAACGTTACTGAATAAAATGATAAATAATTTATTAAATATTTTTATTTAATAAAAAGTGATAATTAAATATAATTTAATTATTTTTGTATCGGTACGCGTTGTTCTCGTTTCTAAATTTTTGCGAGGGTATTTCAGTCATTTTTTGCTTGTTTTCAGGTCTCGGGCGAAACTAAAAAGTTGTCCGGAATGTCGTTTTACATCAAATTGCTTTAGAGTCCGAGTTGTGAAAACGTGATTTAGCTGGTCGTTTTTGATAAGTCAACTTAGGAATAACATATATCTTCTCGTTTTCAAGTCAAATAAATTAAAAATAAATTTGTACATGAGAGATATGTAATAATAAATATAATTTATTATTTAAATATGTTCCGAAAAATTACCAGTTATGCGGTAATCTTTTTTATGTGACAATAAAAGGTCAAAAGTCAAAAAGTCAAGTCGGATCCGAAAAGTCAAAGGGTAAAATAGTTATTTAAAATTTCAAAAATTGCCGGTTGTTACACTCACGATAAGCTTTGTGAATCTGGGATAAGGAATCATGGTTGTTGGATTTTTAAGTGAGTAGTGAAATCCTTCCCAAAGCAATTCTGCATAATCAACATGGATATTGTTGACAAAACAATATAGCATCTGCATGATCTGCAACGATGGTTGATCATAACCAGTAGCACGTGTTGTTAGACATCTTGAAAACATCTTGCGCAGTGTCTGCCACGGTTGTAGAAGACCGGTTGTCTTAAAGTTTGATGTTGATCTTAATTCCAGAGTGAAACCAAGATTGTTGACGTAGAATGGAACCATTTCTGAGAACTTTGGAGCAGGGACAAAGTGATCGTGATTGTTATCAGTAGCTTAAGGCAAGTAAAAGATTGTCCTGAAGTCATCAAGAGTCAGAGTGAGCTCTTTTCTGTCTAATATAAACTTGAGCTTATACTTTGATCCATCTTCTTGCAAAGTATGCCAGAACTGCCCCAAATATATCCATGGAACTGACGAATAAGCAGCAATGCTGAATCTGAGTGGATAATTTTGAAGAATATTTGCCAGGATTCTACTCTCATCTGGACACAACGGATTTTCAAGATCAATCTTCTTGTTGGCATCCATAAGAGCATATCTTTTATTTGGTGGACATAATTCATCTTGATGAACATCAGCTGGACTTTATGATTGTGCCATGATGAATACTGAATAAATGAAGATAAGAGGTTAGATAATAATCAATTCATTTGACATTTTTGTCTCTTTCCGCTCTATCTGTATTATATGTTCTGGCAATTCTTTTTGAACATATCTTTGATCAGTTTCTTTCTCATGTGCTTATACTTGCTTTTTCTAGCACAAGCCATACGCTTTATTCATATTTTTCTTTTGATTATCTTTTTGTGTGTTCTGGCAATTCTTTTTCGAACATACTTTGGATTTGCTTTTTCGGGTATGGTTTTTGTCTCTTTTTCTGTTTAGAATATCCTCACTAGAAATTCTTTATGAAATGATACTCTTTCAAGAATGATGAAGATACTCATTGATTTTGAATAAGACTCAATTTTGAGAAATTTAAGAGATATCATTCAATATTCTTAAAACCTTTTGTGAAAGAGTACCTGATGACATCAAATAACGTCACTTTTATAGCATCATCTATCTCATATAAATTACCCATTTTTATATAATTATTGCAAGAATCGATACTTAATCGTTTATATTTGAGATTTGCAGTAATTATGAAGTACTTGGTGAAGTTATGCTAAAAGGCACGCATTTTGGAGCATAAACGAAGAGTTCGAGAAAGTCTACTGATTTGACAGCAAATACGCCGTATTATTCTAGACCTATACGATGTATCTAAGACTTTGACAAATTAAAAGACCATTGTCTGACTTTGAAGAATACGCCGTATCCACATCAACGATACGCTGTATATAATACTTTGGTGAACGAAGAAGAACTAACTGGCTTTACATCACTACGCCGTATCCATCAAGAAGATACGGCGTATCCGTGCCTGCACTTCACAAATAACCGCAAAGGATTGAAGACCTAATATGCCATATCCTGATGACTTAATATGCCGTATCGAAGGTCAAAATAGTAGAAGATTTTAAAAGATATCAACCGTGGTCCTTACTCAAAGAAATCCCCAATACGTCGTATCCTACATCGCCCGATACAGCGTATCGACCTGGTTCTAGACTCTATAAATAGAAGACCCTAAACTTAGTTTTAGGTATGCAAGTGAACCCCTAAACCACCAAGTCGACCAAGAGATGAATAAAGGAGCATAGAAGGTCAGAAAAAGCCTCAAGATCATAGGAAAACTCTTGTAATCTTTACGCAACCAAGTACGCGTTCGGTTAAGGTTTCTTTTCTTTAATCGTTCATATATGAGATCGTGTGTATTTTTACCATGACTATCGGCTCATACCTTTAGGTATCAGCCATGTTTATGAAGATTTAATGTCTGGTTTGTTTATATCGATTGCTGAATTTATCATTGATTGTTGATTATGTTTATCAATTTATACTTGTTTATGTGCTTAAGTATGCGACCTATCATTCAACTGGGTCTAGTCATACATATTTAATGCGCTGCAACTTCGGTGTTGTTTGGGCGTAGGCTAAAAGTTTGAGATAGCTCTCCATATTGCAATTTATATATCTAGAATTATAGGATCACAAATATGGACCTATCCTTGCCTTTAGTTTAGTGAGCTTAGGGGGTGTTTCTTTTTTTTAGTGTATTAAGTACTGAGTTGATATCATGTCCTATTTGATATATATCTCACTTTAGAACAAGTGGGGTATTATAAATCTTGTTTCTTTTTCTTGTCCAAATGAACAATCAAATGACCATTAATGACTATTACACCCTTTGTGTCAATTCAAGAACTTGTTGCAGTAGTATTTTATCAACATAAATAAAAAACTATAGATCTGTCATATATGAATACAAAACCCAAAATCAACAAGCATACACAATAAAATCAAGAACATAAGAAAATCTTGATGAGTGAGCGAAAAACAAAATGTCTCCTCAAACAAAATCCAACATGTATGATGAAACTATAATCCATTCATATTGTCCTATGACACATCAAAACACAAGAATAAAATTTAGTTTATTGTTGGTTATTAAAATATATGGGGTAAATACCCAATATTGGTGATCTGCTAGTAAAGGGTAAAAGAAAACATAAAAACACAGAAGGCCATCATGGAGACTTGACTTGACCGGTGTAAGATGAAGCAACGGTATGGAAGATCAAATAAACTGGTTGATGTGTGTGTGTCATTTGATGATAAGGATTCTCTTATGGTGATGAGAGGTGAGGAGTGAAAGGTGAGAGAGTGATGTGTCTAAAGATAAGATTAGGGTATATGTGTCTAGTGAATATCATATGAGTGTCTGAGTTGAAACAAGTGTCATTTTTTCTCCCTCCTAAATCAAACGTTCATATTGTACAAAGAGAAAAAGAAACATCAATATATACCGGGGCCTTAGTTGGACCAGCAGGTGACCCTGGGATTAACGAGTACGTTCTTATTCCATTGGTAAGGACTGGGACAGTGGACTACTAGTATATAAAGAGCCGTTAAGCAGTGAGTAGGTAAAGTCTCCATGAGCTAGGGTTTAGTAAGAACACCATTACTAATCTCCTAAGATAGATTATAATCAACAAATGTTTGCTTTATGCAGATGCATCTAATTATGACATAATTAGCGTGTATAGGTCTTAGGAAGAAGTACCGCCTAAGTCTAGGAATGAAATGCCCTTCGAGATAACTCAACCATTGCACTAATAATCGACACCTTGCAGTTTATAGATTAATTCATGGCTTGAGACGTTTTCCACTCTACATTAGTGTTTGACCGCTTCCTTTTCTTTATCGTTTGTTAATCTTCTTGGTGTGTTATTGCTTTCCTTGTCATCAAAACCTTTAGGTTTAGATTCCCAAAAAGGTTGCAGTCTCTCAGGGCATGAAACCCCTCTTTTGAATAGTTTAGGTTTAACTTAGATAAACTAAAATACAGATAGAATTAGAATTAACGCTCTTGCTTTAGTGATCGCCAACCTACTTACAATGAAGCTACAATTTGTGATCAGGTAACATGCCGTGAAAGTGATGTTTTAAGGTTTAGTCGGCATAAAAATAAACTAGTAAAACTTGTTACATAATAATACTACACGACGGGACACATCCAGTTTTTTGGGCGGGGTTTGCGGGGAGTGAAGTTGTTTAATTCTTGTTTTTATTAGTGTTTTGTTTAGATTTACTGTAGCTTAGATTAATTTGCATATTTGTGTGGTGTTTGTTTTTGTGTTGTTTGATTTCTGCATTGTATATTTTTGCATATTATGTGTTTGTGTGTTTTTCTGCATTATTAAGTCTTTTGTAATATTTGACGTCGTATACTGAAACGGCATATTAAATTTAATAGGTAGGGCGTATAATTTTTTTTTCAAAAATCCAATTTTTTTACAGCGTATTCAATCTCTCCAATGGAGTATTCAGTTAAATAAATTACGGGTATTTATAACTATTTGACAGTTTTGTTTCTTAAAAAAATTTAATTTAGGTTAAAATGAACGACACCAATTAAATATGGATGATTACATAGTATTGAGAAAGAAAAAGATCATAGGCGTGGTAAGGGTTATAACTAGGAAGTGTATGTCTGGTAAGATCTGGTCTTGATGAAAGGACGTTTTCGACTCAGATCCGTTGGAAACCGAATTTCCAGTATAGTCTTTAATGACGAATTAGCATTGAAAAAAAGGACTCTCTTGGAAAAACCCACGGTAAGTTTCTCGTAAAACAAAAATATGGCGAATTAACTTTAGAATTATCGTTTTGGACAAATTCCGACGATGAAGGAAATTACAAAGGTAATTTTTGACAAAAAACTCGTTTATCTTATAAAAATAATTTTTGTCAATGATTCTGAAATAGGATTAAGGAAATATAACAATGACAAAAGTCAATATACCTTAGTTTCATCACCGAGCAAAGGTCAGTTATTTTTGATGATTTAGACTTCTATTAAAGATTTTTGGAAAACTGAATTTCCGCATTTGTTCAAAATGTGCTCTAGGCTTAAATCAGATTCATCAATGAAAATGTCTGTAATTTCTCATCTTTCGTAGAAATTTAATTTACGAAAAACTGAAAAACATCTTTATGGAATGTGATGGAGGGGAAACAAAAACTATTTTATACTTTAATGATCTACTTTCTCTTTTTACGGTAATTTATCCCGGATGATTTAAAATGTATAGGACACTGAGGTTGAAAATCGATATTAAACAATCTTCGGGGGGTAATGTAATAAATACAGATGATGGTTGGCCTCATGGCACATGGGTCATAATAGCTTTTTGAAAACTAATCAATGATACATTAATAAATTTGAAAAACTGAAACTTTTATCTAGGAATTAATGTTCAATGTCGCATCTTGAAATTATCACAACGAATGGGATGCGATAAATAAAACTTTTTTAAGGAATTCTAGTGTGTGCCTTTTGGCATCCGTTTGACCCCAAATTGTTTTAGCTGGATGGGTGTCAATTAGGACAAGTTAACTTAAAGACTTTTTTGTACATAAAAGTTTTGCGGGGAGACAACCAGAATGTTATTTTCAATTTTTATTAAGTTGTATTCCCAGACTTCTTTAGGCGGTTATCCAAACTCCATGGATCTGGCGTATGATCATTTCTTCGAGTTTCCAGTCTTTATTTTTCAGCACAGGTCGATAAGGGTATATCGTTAAAAAACAAATACAGATGGAGTCGACTAGGTTATCATTTACGGCGATCTAGGGTATGGATACGGCGTATCGACTTCTTGTACGTTTTTAGGATTTTATTTGTCGATGTTATAACCAGCGAAATACAAGGAGAAAGAAATTGCACTTGTTTTTTCTTTGGTTAATACAGGGACCTTATGAACGAAATCGTCAATCTTTGTTGGAAGTATCTACAATCTGGAATCTCTTGCTCCTAAACTCAACTTGGGAAATCCTCTCGGCAAAATATTAGGGGGAGTTTTCTCTTATAATTCTATTTAATTTCTGTTTTTAATGTTTTTATTCTTAATACAACGGGGATGGTGCTATTTATTCAAGGGGGGGGATTTCGGAAAATTAGAATGTTATATAGTTCTAATTGTTCACCATATTAAACCTGTAGAATTATGCTTAAATTTAAAAAAAAATTTCAAGCATACTTTTGTGAAAGATTTACTTGTTACATACACACCACACAAAATAACCCTTATTAGAATTGTGAGGAGTTAACCCTTTATCCATTTCCAAATGTTTTACCCAAATTCCACTAAAATATGAGTGTGCCGGTGTGTTCGTTTAAGACTTTAAAAACTTGGTCTTGGTATATCTATCCGTGAACACAATAATGAGTACTATGGTTTAGATGGCGCTAAATGTTTAAATTGGTATAATTCTCTTAGGATTACACCCAAAAAAGCTATACATGTTTATTTTTTAACTAATACACTGGGTTAGTTAAATCCCTTATAAAACCCTTTGTTTTACTTTCTTCTTAAGAGTAGATATCCCCTAGAAAAACCTGTAGAGCCAATATTTTAGGAATTACACCAACTTGTTTGTTTCGTTACACCTTTACACCTTAGCCTACCTTGTTAGATTAAGTCCATTTATCAGTTGCTAGTTGCTTAAAGTGTAAAGTATGTATTTCCCGAATCTTGTGTCAATTTTCTATCCAATTTGCACATTTAAAACGGGAATGTATTAAGTAGTCAAAACTCATGTATTTTTACTACCGAACAAACTTATTGGGTGTCGAAGAATGAAGAATTATCGAAGGAATTATCCAGAGTTATTATGATCATGAAGATGGTGAAATTACACTGAGTTTCATAGTTAGTATATGAAAAAAATTAGAAAAATCGCAACAAAAAAGAGGAGGAAAGTTTGGAGATAATTGTTTCGCAATAGCTTTGACCGAAAGAATTATATGAAGGATCTATAAGTCAACGATGTAAAGTTTTTGTATGAAAAGTGTGATATAGTACTTGCCTTGTAAAAAGTAAGTAAAAGTATGGGATGATTGGGAAGTTCCACCGTTTGGGGAACGGCCCCTCGGGTTGTTGTTTTTCGATCTATTGATTCAAGACGTGTGTAAATTCAGTTAAGTCGTATTTCTATGGTAAGGGGGGGGAAAAAAGTGTCTAGCACTTGTATTCTTGGACCTAGTCTTTTGTGTTCGTGATTTTTACTTAACAAAATTTTATTTCCTTTCCTAACTCATTAACCATAGGTTTACGCGAAGAGGATGTTGTACGGAGCAGGCATGTCTATCCGTCGTTACGGCAATGAATGCACTGTCTCAGCTGCCTTGTTGGTTTTATTTATTATTGGTGAAAAAGTTAGAAGAATCTCACTAACCCTATATCATTCTTTAATCTAACTTGGTTTTAAACTCATATTGAGGATGGATCAGCCCACCTGTTATTTATGCTTGTTATGGCATGCATGTGTGCTTCAGCTGCCTTGTTGGTTGTGGTACATTATGGTGAAAGATTGTAGGGAAATGATCAACCTAAGCTTTATTATAAAAAACATATTTTTTCCTCTTTTGGTTACTCTTAGATTCTAGTGGTGGAGAGGGTGTATCCTTGCCAAGTTATGATAAGAATACTCGTTCACAGCCGAGCAATTGAGCGGAATTAGTTACATGTTTAAAATAGTAGGATTCAAAATGGGGGGGGATATTTGATGACATTCAAATATCGTTACTTTTATAGCATCATTGAATCGTATATAAATTACCATTATTATATAATTATTGCAAGAATCGATGCTTAAATCTTTTTATATTTGAGATTTGCAGTTAATTATGGGGTACTTGGTTGGGGAAGTTATGTAAATAAGGCTACGCATTTTGGAAGCATAAACGAAGAGTTCGAGAAAGTCTATGATTTGATAGCACAATAACACCTGTATTATGCTAGACCTATACGGACGTATCAAGACTTTGACGATATTAAAAGGACCCATTTGCCTAAACTTTAAAGAATACGCCATAATCCACATAACGATACGCCCGTATAATAAATACTTTAATCAAACGAAGAAGAATAACTGGCTTTAACTCAATCAAATTTAAAAACATTTCTTTCATCAATACGTCAGTACCATCAAGGAATATAATGCGTATTGTGCTTGCACTTCAAAATAACCACGAAGGGATGATTAGGACCCAATACGCCATATTATAACTTTTAATATTTGCCATATCGAAGGTCAAAAAATCAGTGGAGAGATTTAAAAAAAGATATCAACGTTGGTCCTTACTCTAGAAATCCCAATACGTGTATCCCACAGCGCTTGATACAGCGTATACGACTGTTTCATACTCTGTAAATAGAAGACCCTTAACTTAGTTTTAGGTATGGCAATTGATGCCCTTAAAACCACCAAGTTCGAAAAAGAGACGAATGAAGGAGCATAGAGGTTAGAAAAAAAGCATAAAGATCATTGGAAAAACATCTTGTAATCGTCACACAACTAAATACACGTTCTCTTAGGTTTTCTTTTCTTTTAATCGTTCATATATGAAACAGTGTGTATTTTTTACAATGACTATGGCTAATACCTTTTAGGGTACACACATGTTTATGCAGATTTAAATGTGTGGTGTGTTTATATCGACGATTGCTTAATTTTATCGTTGATTGTTGATTATGTTTATCAATTTATACTCGTTTATGTGCTTAAGTATGCGACTATAATTTCAAACTGGGTCTAAGTTCTATCCATATTTAATGCGCTGGCAACTTCGATTTTGTATTGGGCGTAGGTAAGAGTCCGGGGGGGGGGGGGGGGTGGGATAGCTTTCATATTGAATTTTATATATCTGAATCCTTGGATCACAAAATATTGACCTATCCCTTTGCCTTTTTAGTTTAATCGAGATTGGTTGGACCAGCGGTGGACCCTATGGGATCAACGATGAGTTTTAGTGCATTTGGTAAGGACTACTTAGGACCAGCTGGACTGTGAGTATATAAAGAGCCGTTAAGCAGTGAGTAGGTAAAGTCTCCATGAGCTAGGGTTTAGTAAGAACACCATTACTAATCTCCTAAGATAGATTATAATCAACAAATGTTTGCTTTATGCAGATGCATCTAATTGTGACAGAATTAGCGTGTATAGGTCTTAGGAAGAAGTACCGCCTAAGTCTAGGAATGAAATGCCCTTCGAGATAACTCAACCATTGCACTAATAATCAAACCTGCAGTTTATCGGATTATTCATGGTTGATACGTTTTCCTTACATTAGTGTTTGACCGCTCCTCTATCGTTTGTTAATCTTCTTGCGTGTGTTTATTGCTTTACTTGTCATCAAAACCTTAGGTTAGATTCCCAAAACTGTGCCAGTCTCTCAGGCTGAAACCCCTCTTTTGAATTAGTTTTAGGTTTAACTTAGATAACTAAAATACTGATAGAATTAAGAACTAACGCTCTTGCTCTTAGTGATCGACACCCTACTTACCAATGAAGCTACATTTGATCAGGTACACTGCCCGTGAAAGTGTTGTTTTAGGTATAGTCGGCATAAAATAAATAGTAAAACTTGATACATAAATAATACCTACACGACGACACATCCAGTTTTTGGCGCCGTTGCCGGGGAGTGAAGTTGTTTAATTCTTGTTTTTATTAGTGTTTTAGTTTAGTTTAATGTAGCTTAGATTAATTTGCATATTTGTGTGTGTTTGTTTTGTGTGTTTGATTATCTGCATTGTATATTTTTGCATATTATGTGTTTGTGTGTTTTCTGCATTATTACAGTCTTTTGTAATATTCTGAGTCGAATACTGAATACGGCATATTCAATTTATTGGATAGGGCGTATAATTTTTTTTTCAAACCAATACAGCGTATTCAACTCTATCATCAATACGGCGTATTCAGTTAACTAAATACGGCGTATTAAACTATTTGACAGTTTTGTTTCCTAGAAAATTTATTATAGGTTAAAATGAACGACCCCAACTTAACTATGGATGAATAAATCAGGATTGAGAAAGAAAAAGCTCATAGGCGTGGTAAGGCGTATAACTGGGAAGCTGCTAAGTATGGTAAGATCTGGTATCTCAGATCCGTTGAAACCGAATTCCCAGCTATAGTCTTTAATGACGAATTAGCATCTGAAAAGGCACTCTCTTGTGAACCCACGGTAAGTTCTCTTAACAAAAATGAAATTAACTTTAGAATATCGTTTGACAAATCCGACGATGAAGATTACACGGTAATTTTTGACAAAAACTCGTTTTCTTATAAAATAATTTTTGTCAATGATTTGAAAACGGATTCGGAAAATAACAATGAAAAAGTCAATATACCTTAGTTTCCATCACCCGAGCCAAAGGTCAGTTATTTTGATGATTTAGACTTCCTTAAAGATTTTGAAAATTAATTTCCAGCCATTGTTCAAAATGATGCTCTAGCATCTAAATCAGATTCCTCAACTGAAACTGTTGAAATTTCTCATCATATCGTTGAATTTAATTTGAAAACTGAAACATCTTTATCTGAATGTGATGGAGGGGAACAAAACATTTTAAACTTTAATGATCTATTTTCTTTTAACGTAATTTATCCCGATGATTTAAAATCAGATAAGGACACTGATGTTGATAAAATCGATATTAAACAATCTTCGGGGGGTAATGTAATAAATACAGATGATGGTGCCTATGCACATGGGTCAAATAAGCTTTTGAAAACAAGTCATGATACATCTAATAAATTTTTCAAAACTGAAACTTTTATCAAGGAATTAAATGTTAATACCGCATCTTGGAATTATCACAACAATGGGATGCTAATAAATCTTTTTAAGAATTTAGATGTGCCTTTTGGCATCCCGTTTGACCCCAAATTGTTTTATAAGGATGGGAGTAAATTAGGACAAGTCTAACTTAAAGACTTTTTTGTAAATAAAAGTTCTTGCCGGGAGACAACCCAGAATGTATTTTCAATTTTTATTAAGTCTGTCTTCCCAGACTATCTATACGGCGTATCCAAACCCCATGGATATGGCGTATTGACATTCTCGACGTTACCCAGTCTTTATTTTTCAGCACAGTCGATACGGCGTATTCGTTAAACAAATACAGTGTATTCGACATAGGTATCAATACGACGTATCCTAGGGTATGGATACGGCGTATCGACTTCCTGTACAGTTTTTAGGATTTTATTTCGAGTCTAACCAGCGAATACACGGAGAAAGAAATTGCACTTGTTTTCTTCTGCTTAATACAGGACCTTCTGAACGAAAACGACGATCTTTGTGAAGTATCTACAATATGGAATTCTTGCTCCTAAACTCAACTTGGAAAATCCTCCGAGCAAAATATCAGGGGAGTTTCTCATTCTAATTCTTTTAATTTCCTGTTTTTAATGTTTTATCTATACAACGAGGATGTTGTATAATTCAAGTGGGGGGATTGGAATTAGAATGTATACTTGTTCTAATTTTCACATAAAATGCTAGAATTATGCTTAAATTAAAAAAAAATTCAAGCATACTTTTGTGAAATTACTTGTTACATAACCCACACACAATAACCCTTATTAGATATTGTGAGGAGTTAACCTTATCCATTTCCAAATGTTTACCCAAATTCCACAAAAATATGAGTGTGCCGGTGATGTTGTAGACTTTAAAACTTGGCTTGGTATATCTATCCGAGAACACAATAATGAGTACTATGGATTTAGATGGAGTAACATGTTTAAATTGGTAAATTTCTAGGATTACACCCAAAAAGCCTATACATGTTATTTTTTAACTAACTACACTGGTTAGTTAAATCCCCGTATAAACCCTTTGTTTACTCTCATCTTAAGAGTAAGATACCCCTAGAAAAACCTGTAGAGCCAATCCTTTAGGAATTACACCAACTGTTTGTTTCGTTACACCTTTACACCTTAGCCTACCTTGTTAGATTAAGTCGATTTATCAGTTGCTAGTTGTTTAAAGTGTAAAATATGTATTTCCCGAATCTTGTGTAAATTTTCTATCCAATTTGCACATTTCAAATGGGAATGTATTAAGTAGTCAAAACTCATGTATTTTTACTACCGACACAATTATTGGTACGTCCGAAGAATGAAGAATTATCGAAGGAATTATCCAGAGTTATTATGATCATGAAAATGGTGAAATTACACCGAGTTTCATAGTTAGTATATGAAAAAAATTAGAAAAATCGCAACAAAAAAGAGGAGGAAAGTTTGGAGATAATTGTTTCGCAATAGCTTTGACCGAAAGAATTATATGAAGGATCTATAAGTCAACGATGTAAAGTTTTGTATGAAGTGGTAGATATCGTCACTTGCCTTGTAAAAGTATGTAAAGTATGGGATGATTGGGAAGTTCACCGTTACGGGAACGCCCCTCGGGTTGTTGTTTTTGATCTATGATCAAGACGTGTGTAAATAGTTATGTCTTTTTCATGGTAAGGGTCGGGAAAAAGTGTCTAGCAACTTGTATCTTGGACCTAGTCTATTTGTTTTGTGATTTTTACTTAACAACAATTTATTTCCCTTTCCTAATCATTAACCATAGGTTTTACGCGAATGAGGATGTGTACGAGCATGCATGTCTATTCCGTCGTTACGGCCATGTATGCATGTCTCAGCTGCCTTGTTGGTTTATTACTATTGGTGAAAGTTAGAAGATCCATACCCTATATCATTCTTCATCCTAACCCTTGGTTAAACTCAAATGAGGATGTGATCGAGCACACATGTCTATTATGTTGTTATGGCCATGTATGTGTGCTTCAGCTGCCTTGTTGGTGTGGTACTTTTGGTGAAAGATTGTAGAATGATCAACCCTAAGCCTTATTATAAAAACATATTTTACCTTTATAAACTTGTTACTCCTTAGCTCTAGTGGTGGAGATGTGTATCCTTGCCAAGCTTATGATAGAATACTCGTCACGACCGAGCAATTGAGCGAATTAGTTACATGTTACCACATAGATTAGTTGAGTGATTTGAGTGTTTCATCTTCCTATTTTGTGGGGTGTTTGGTTGTGTACTTGGAATAGATCAAATAAATGCTTAACGGAAAAATCCTTAGGGCCTTGACCATTAGCTATATGAGTGTATACTCGTACAAGTCCGTGCTTTGAGCAGATTGTTGTGTGTCTGGTGTATTTGTTAGGATTCAAATGGGGGGATATTTGATGACATCAAATAACGTTACTTTTATAGCATCATTTATCGTATATAAATTACCCATTATTATATAATTATTGCAAGAATCGATACTTAATCATTTATATTTGAGATTTGCAGTAATTATGGAGTACTTGGTGAAGTTATGCTAAAAGGCACGCATTTTGGAGCATAAACGAAGAGTTCGAGAAAGTCTACTGATTTGATAGCAAATACACCGTATTATTCTAGACCTATACGACGTATCCAAGACTTTGACGAATTAAAAGACCATTGCCTAACTTTAAAGAATACGCCGTATCCACATCAACGATACGCCGTATATAATACTTTAATCAACGAAGAAGAACTAACTGGCTTTACATCAATACGTCGTATCCATCAAGAATATACTGCGTATCTGTGCCTGCACTTCAAAAATAACCACGAAGGATTGAAGACCCAATACGCCATATCCTAATAACTTAATATGCCATATCGAAGGTCAAAACAGTAGAAGATTCTAAAAGATATCAACCGTGGTCCTTACTCCAAGAAATCTCCAATACGTCGTATCCCACATCGCTTGATACAGCGTATCGACCTGTTTCCAGACTCTATAAATAGAAGACCCTAAACTTAGTTTTAGGTATGCAATTGAAGCCCTAAACCACCAAGTCGACCAAGAGACGAATAAAGGAGCATAGAAGGTCAGAAAAAAGCCTCAAGATCATAGGAAAACTCTTGTAATCTTCACACAACCAAATACACGTTCTCTTAAGGTTTCTTTTCTTTAATCGTTCATATATGAAACAGTGTGTATTTTTACAATGACTATCGGCTAATACCTTTAGGTATCAACCATGTTTATGAAGAGTTAATGTTTGGTTTGTTTATATCGATTGCTTAATTTATCGTTGATTGTTGATTATGTTTATCAATTTATACTTGTTTACGTGCTTAAGTATGCGACCTATCATTCAACTGGGTCTAGTCCTACATATTTAATGCGCTGCAACTTCGATGTTGTTTGGGCGTAGGCTAAGAGTCCGGGATAGCTTTCCATATTGCAATTTATATATCTAGAATCATAGGATCACAAATATTGACCTATCCTTGCCTTTAGTTTAGTGAGATTGGTTGGACCAGCAGGTGACCCTGGGATCAACGAGTACATTCTTATTGCATTGGTAAGGACTCGGACAGTGGACTGCTAGTATTATAAAGGTGTTAAGCTGTATGTAGGTAAGTCTCCTTGAGCTAGGGTTTAGTAAGAAAACAATTACTAATCTCCTAGATAGAATTATATTAATAACAAATGATTGCTTTATGCTGATTCTGGTCTAATTGAGAAAGAATTAGACATGGTCTAGGTCTTAGGAAGAAGTACCGCCTAAGTCTGGGAATGATATGCCCTTCGAGATAAGTCAATCATTGCACTAATAATCAAACCTACGTTTTATCAGATTATTCATGGTGTATACGTTTTCCTTACATTAGTGTTTGACCGCTCCTCTATCGTTTGTTTATCTTCTTGCGTGTGTTTATTGCTTTATTTATCATTAAAACCTTAGGTTAGATTCCCAAAACTGTGCCAGTCTCTCAGGATGAAACCCACATTTTGCATTAGTTTTAGGTTTAACTTAGATAACTAAAATACTAATAGAATTAAGAATTAACGCTCTCGCTCTTAGTGATCAACACCCTACTTACCAATGAAGCTACATCTGATCGGGTACACTGCTCGTGAAAGTGTTGTTTTAGGTATAGTCGGCATAAAATAAATAGTAAAACTTGATACATAAATAATACCTACACGACGACACATCAGTACCATTTTTTCTTTTCCAAAACTCATTTGTGCAAAAGCAACTATTTTGGATAACTTAGAATCGGTCAAACTCAATTCAACAACTAAATGGTCACTAAGTCACTCACTCCTTATTTTGTTCCTTGCAGAAAACGGTTAAAACCGGACATGACTTAGACCACTTAAACAATTGAGAATTGAATAATTAGAATCTTGTTAACTTGACATGCTTGATTGTTTGAATATTATACTATGTAAACAAACACATCTAATTCAACAACTGAATGGTCACTAAGTCACTCACTCCTCATTCTGTTCAACACAAAAAATGGTCGTAACCGGACATGACTTAGACCACTTAAACAATTAAGAATAGACATATTTGGTACACAATATAAAATTCATCAAAACTTTATCAGTTAGTTTAAAACTTTTGTTTTCACAAACATTTAAAGTTCAACTTCACATGAGAAACTGATCGTGATACAGACATTCAAGATTTAGACAACACATTCAGACAATTATCATTAACACACACTATGTCTAATAAGCCCTTTCCCAAAAAAATTATGCATATAGCAACAAATTCGACATCTTCGAAATTGAAATTTAACTTTTTCAGGTTTGACTTCTGAGTTTGACCTTTTTAGTTTTGTCTTTCGAGTTTGACTCTTCCAAATCAAATTCATCAAAAATGAACTTGTTAACACTTATTTTCATTGAATTCAATCTTATTAGTTTATTCAAATCCTAAAAAGTCTATTTTATCCATTTTAAACCATGTTAGTCATGTTTTACCAAAATTAGAACCCTTTCGAGTTTGACTGTTCGTGTCGAATTTGCAATTTTTGGAGATTTAAGAACAATTTTTTCAATTAATTACAGACAGTCATCATTATAAGCAACAACAAACCTAAATCAATCATTAATTTCTAAAAGCCCTAAACTCGAAACCTCTAAATTTTATCGAGTTTGAATTCGATCCAAAGAACATCAAAAGATCCATTTCCAAAACCTGTTTAGCATTAGATTACTTACGTTTGAGAAAAGAAGAAGGTAACAATCGTTGTTAATGAACTGAAAATCAAAGATCTTGATTTTTCTTCTTTCTGGATTGGAAATTCGGTATAAAGAAAAATAAAAAATGAAATTAAAATCTTATTTATACTATCCGAATTTGCAAGTTTGGAATTTGACATTTTCAATCCTTGATTTTTGTATTTCTGAGTTTTTGTTTGAAAATGACAATTTTGACCCTTGTAGTTTTAGTTATTTAAATTTGTTGTCAAAATTTTCAAAAAAACTCCCTCTTGGAATTTGATCCCTTTGCACATTTAGGCCTTGAATGATATTTTTTCCTTTTTCACAGTCCAGATTTCACCATCTAATTGAATTAAATCCCTCTCGTAAGAATTATCCTTTTTTAAAAAAAAACTATTAATATTCGAGAGATCATTGTTTTTGTTGATATTTGATAATCCACAGTGAATTTAACAATACAGGTGATGTTAAAGTAAATGGGGATGATTTACAAAAACACATGTTTTGAAAAAATAACTCCCCCTCAGATCATGATCTAGTTAGAACAAATGAAAGTATGTTTAAGAAAAATATCGAATCATGAATCTAATTGAAATGAAAAGACATGTGAAAAAATTTTAAATTATGTTTTTGATTTTTCCATTTTTATTTTATTATTTGATTTTTGATTTTTGAAAAATAATAAGAAAATCTTTTTGGATTTTATATTTTGCAATTTTTATTTGGTTTTTGAAAAATTTATTTACAAGTGGTGATGTATGATCTTTTTTCAAGAAGATAACTTTGTCAGACTTTCGAACTATGTTGGAGTCATACATCTCATACCAATACGATGAACTAAGTACTCAAAGAGTTCTTTTGGAAGAGCTTTAGTAAATAGGGCCTCAAGTTGGTATTCAGTTCCAAAAAAGTATAATTCTACCGTACCCTTCTCAACATGTTCTTTAATAAAATAATAACGAATGTTTATGTGTTTTGCATAGGAATGCTGAACCGGATTGCATGAGATAGCAATAGCACTTTTAAAATCGTAATACATCAGAATTTTGTTTTACTTGAATCCATAGTCCAGTAGTTGTGTACGCATCCAAATGAGTTGTGCACAACATGCAGACAATGACACATATTCAGCTTCAGATGTGGACATCGCAGTACAATCTTACTTTTTTAAACTCCAACTCACAAGCTTTTCACTTAGAAATTGTATGCCTCATAAAGTGCTTTTATAGTCGTCTTTATATCCTGCATGGTCTGCATCTGAATATGCAATTAGTTTAAATCCGAAATCCTTCGGATACCATAATCCCATGTTATAGGATTGTCTTAGGTACCGAAAGATCCGTTTAACCTCTTTGAGGTGTTTGACCGTAGGACGTGCTTGATAACGAGCACAAACAAAGGTGGCAAAAGCAATATCAAGACGATTGGCTGTTAGATACATGAGCCCTCTAATCATTCGACGATAAGTCGTTTAATCAGTTGGAGTGCCATGTAAATCATTATCCAGTCTCTCAGTGGCTATAGGTGTGCTCATGGAGACACATTCATCCATACCATGTTTCTTTAAAAGCTCAATAACATATTGTGACTGACTTATGAATATGCCACAGGGTGATTGATGAACTTAAAGTCCAAGAAAGAACTTTAGTTCGCCCATCATAGACATTTCAAAGTTACTTTTCATAAGATTTGCAAATCGTTTTGAAAAATCTAGATTTGTAGACCCAAAAATAATGTCATCGACATATACTTGAGCAAGTATTATGTCTCCCCCGTGACGTCGTGTAAAAAAAGTCGGTCAACAATACCTTTAGTAAAATGGTGTTCAATCAGAAAAGAAGACAGTTTGTCATACCATGCTCGTGGAGCTTGTTTGAGATCGTATAGTGCTTTCTTCAACCTGTAGACATGGTCTAGAAAGTATGGATCGAAAAATATATCAAGTTGGCTAACATAAACCTCCTATTTCAATGGACTATTGAGAAATGCAGTCTTAACATCCATCTGAAAAATTATGATGTTTTTATGTGCAACAAAAGCAATGAACATTCAAACGGATTCAAGACGAGCAAATAGAGCAAAGGATTCCTCAAAATCAATACCTTCTTCCTGCTGGTAACCCTTCGCAACAAGACGAGATTTGTTTCGAATGACAATATTTTCTGCATCACTTTTATTCTTCCATAGCCATTTGATAGCAATTATATTTTTTCCATCTAGTTTAGGAACTAATTCCCATACATCTAGTCTTTCGAATTGATGCAGCTCATCTTGCATTGATTCTATCCAGCTGTGATCAGACATAGCTTCTTTGATATTTTTTGGTTCACTGGTGTTGACGGTTAAAACATACATACAAACTTCAGGATCAGTTTGAAGCCTTTTTTGAGTCATTACAGGTTTAAATGAGTCACCAATTACTTGTTCTAAAGGATGTGCTTTTTTCTAAATGTGTGTTGAGGGTTGTACTTGGTGGAACTCATGCATATTTGATGGGTCAAGATTTGTTGATGATTCGACTTTAGAAAAGTCTGGAGCATCATAAGGAGTCAACAACGTATTGCCATCAATTTATGTTGATTCTTCTTGATAGATATCATCAGCCTCATTCAAGGAGATTGGAGAAGTTTGTTCTTCGCATGTAGATACAATGGGAGGATCCTCGTGGTCTTCAATGATAATTGAAGATGTTGAGGGTAAGTCTTCATGATTAAGAACTTGTTGTGCAGCAGAATTGATGGACATTTCAGAAGACTTCTTCTCAAAGTATTCTTCGTACATTGGACCAAACAAGTTATCCAAATCTTCTTTAGATGGAGTATTCATGGATTCGGTTGATGAATCATTGTGACACGAGTTCTAAACTGTCATGTTTAGAAGCCAAAGCTATGAGCTCATCAAAGTTGACATGGATGGTTTCCAATATCTTTTTGGTTCATCGATTATAAATTCAAAACCCTCTAGATGTTTCCAAATAACCAATAAAGATGCCAATGTCTGCTTTAAGTTTAATCATTCCAAGGTCATCACAGTTATTTGTTGGATAACATAATGAATCGAACACATGAAAGTACTCCACATTTGATTTTCTGCCATGAAGTAATTCATATGGTGTTTTGTTGTACCTTGTATGATCTATTGACCGATTTTAAGTAAAGCAAGCGGTGGAAACTGCTTTGGCCCAAAGAAATTCTAGTAATCGTGAAAAGATAAGCATTGTGCATGCAGCCTCAAAGAGAGTTCGATTTTGTCTTTTAACAACTTTATTTTGTTAAGGCGTACGAGCAATAAAAACTTATTGCATAATGCCTAACTTTTCATAATGAGCCTTAAGAGTTGCATTTTTGAATTCAGTACCATTGTTAGTGCGAATCTTGCAAACTTTGGCATTGAAATTCAACTGAACACGAGCAATGAGATTCTTTATAATCTCTGAATTCTCATCTTTTGTATGAAGAAAATATACACATGTGAATCGATAATAATCATCAACAATCACAAGAATATACTTCTTTCTGTTAATTGATGCTACCCGCATTGGTCCGCATAAATCCATGTGAAGCAATTCCAACTTGAAATGAGTACTCGGAACCACTTTAGGTGGATGAGAAGATTTCTTACTCTTTCCCCGCTCACATGCTGAACAAAGGTGATCTTTACCATATTTGAACTTCAGAAGACCATCAACCAAGTCATGTTTAGTAAGATTGTTTATGGTATCGAAATTAAGATGTGAAAGTCTGCGGTGTCATAACATGACTTTGTCGAAGAGGCTTTAGACATTAGAAAAACGGGTGAAGAAGCAGACATATCGGGTATAGATTGGATTCACGATCTCCTGTAAGCAGATCATCTCCTTCCATATTTGGCACGTAGCATGTTTTTGAACGAAAAGCAACTTCTAGATCACCGTCACAAAATTTTCCAACACTAAAGAGATTGTGTCCTAGCCCTTCAACATAATATACATGAAAAATCGTGATATTTCCTTGTACATAATCGCCATATCTTGTGATTGCTGCAAAATGATCATTCCCAAAACGGACGGTACCCATGAATTTCTCAATGAAAATTTTCATAAGTGATCGATCACCCGTCATAAGCTTTGAACAACCACTATCAACAATCCACAGAACGATTTGAACCACCTGCAACACATGAAGATTCTACACATGGACACATAGACAATTTGACTACCCATTTTTTAATAGAATCCGATGTTTTAATATTCGGAGACATTTTAACAGGAGACCAACAAAAATTTGGTTGTAATTCATACCACTTTTGCCACATTCGACTAGTTCGAATTTTGTTATTCATGTAGTTGCTAAGTGAATTATCTTGCATATTAGAAGCACTAGAAACCTTATTTTTAGAAATTAAAGAGGTGCTGGCATCAATCTTAGTTTTGGAAACTACGAGGGTAGTATCTAAGGACTTAGATTGAGCTATCTTAACAGAAAACCTAGTCTTTGGAACTACAGGAGTAGTATCTTTAAACGTAGATTTTACTGTTCTAGGGGTAGTGAATAAGGCTCTTCTAACATTCAAATGCATGTTTAATTTATATTTCGCAAGACAATTATCATGACACAGAAGAAGCACATTTTTAGCACAAGTAACACACAATACATTCTTCGGTATAAGAGCATTTTTGATATCATCATTAGTTACAATCTTTTTATCTAGAGCAACATGCTTAGATGCAACATCTGGTTTGTTATAAGACCTATCAGAAACTTTTACTTTCTCTAATGAATTCTTAGTGTCTGATAATACACTATTCTTGAATGATGAATCCCTATGTGATGGTCTTCTAACACTAGAAGTAGCTCTCATTCCTGTAGAAGATAAAACACTCTTAGCTTTATTTGTATTAGTGTCTTGATGCTTATCAACTTTGTACATTCCTCGTGCAATGACATTTTCTTTTTTTCCTACAGCTTGTTGTTTGTTAGGTAGAGTCTGTAAAGTGATTGTGTTTGACAAAACATGCTTTTCTTCAGTTTTGGGAGCAACAATTTTCTTTTAAAAATCTTGTTTATTAAATGGTGTAACACAACGAAGATTTTTCA
>BQNB010116578.1:9758-21335 GCA_026074375.1 Tanacetum coccineum
ACGCTCTAGAATGTGGGTAGTATTTTGAAAGAAACTTGAGGATCATCTCTTCCCAAGTGTGAATAGAATGCGTTTTAAGAGTATATAAAGGAGAAGGAGGGGCTGTTTTGGAAAATTAGACAAATCATTCTCACAATCATTAGCCAATCATTTGCTAAACCTTGTACACATCGAACTTGCCAGCACATAATCTACTCGTTCCACCAATTGATGAAGGCCATGTGTCCATATAGACAGCTTACATCGTACGCCATAATCTCCAATGTTGGATCATATTTACTGAATGAAAAATTGAGACTTGAGAATTATACATTGCCTAAACACGTGTTATGCTTCTACTCGATCTCACCAAGATAGTGCCTTGTCACGTGACAAGCCTTGAATTATTTTAAGGTCACATGGCATGACGCAGGATGAAATCACTCCCTTTTCTTTTATACATTACAATCAGATATTAATATTTCATTTTGGGCTTTTAATAATAGGCTACTTCATGGGCTTAGTTAGCTTGGGCTAGCCCAGCCCAATAAAATGGGTTACGGGCTGGCCCAATAAGCAACGAAGGCACCGTTGTACTCGTAATATCGTGCTCTTTCCAATGGCATGCTCGGGGACTTTTCACGACTTTGTTTTGATCTTGAATATTAAGCACTCTTGATCGAACTGAACCCGTAAATTCTTGTTTTTGCATTGTTTTTAATCTGATTTACCTGCAAGACATAGAAATACCAAACAAATGTATTTGCAATATAATTAAGCATATTTTAGTATTTTTAGTCTGATTAATAGTGTTTTACAGGGTTATAAAGATGTGTGTTTTAGCACACGTCACTTACCACCCTTAAACGGATGGTCAAAGCGAGCGGACGATACAAACACTCGAAGATATGTTGCGTGCCTGTGTGATCTACTTTGGAAGTACTTGGGATCGACATCTACCATTAGTCGAGTTCTCTTACAATAATAGTTATCACAAGTATCAAGGCCGCGCCATTTGAGGCTTTGTATGGAAAAAAATGTAGATCGCCTATCTGTTGGAGTAAGGTTGGAGATATCCAACTCACCGGTCCAGAATTGATTCAGGAAACGACAAAAAAGATTGTGCAAATTAAGAACCGCTTGTTGACTACTCGTAGCTGCTAGAAAAGCTACGCGGATAGAAGAACCAAGTCATTGGAATTTGAAGTCAGGGATATGGTATTACTCAAGGTGTCACCTTGGAAGGGCGTTATTCGTTTTGGAAAACGCGAAAAGCTAAGTCCACGTTACATCAGACCATTTAAGATTTTAGTAAGAGTAGGTCTGGTGGCTTACACGTTGGAACTACCTGAAGAGTTGCAAGGGATTGTTTCGGTTGTCGTAAGGAACTTCTATAAGAAGTTTTACAACTCCTTAGGCAATGTACCTAACTGTTGTAGTGTAGTATAGGCAAGACTCGGGGGTTGTTATCATTTTCTATAGGAATAGGTTGGGAAGGCTTGATCACAGTCTAACAAAATTCTAAGGGTTGAGAGAAGATTCTTTTTGTATTTTTATGTTTATAGGAAAGCAAGTAAATCATATATTTGAGAGGTTTAGTTGGTTTTAGTATTAAACTAAATAATAAACTACGCTACTAGTGATAACAATATAATAAAAGATTATGTTTATTTAATCATGTATTACTCCTTAGATTGCTTCTCCTAGTGTTGTTGCTTTGTCACACTTGTGTTAATCTATGTAATTATTTCCTAAGTCATGAACGAATTACACGAACCCATCGTCTATTTAATATTCCGTGAAGGCAACGCACAAGTAAGGTAGTATGAAGACTATTACAAGGCCCCTAAAAGTATATTAAATGCATTTGAAATATATTAAGAGTGGATCAACCATATAAGGGGCAAGGTAGTATGAAGACTGTTACCTAATGGTATCCTTTCTACACAATCGTGTTTTCTTAGACATATCAACAGCGATACAGACAGAAGCTGGTTTTCTAAGACCTAACATGCATATTTATCACAAGAAGCAATACTACTAAGATCGACATCCTAGGTTTCATACAATCATAAATAAATACAATAGAAAGTTTAGCCAAGCATGTTAAAGATAATGTAAGAGCAGATAAGAATGACACAACAAGACATATTGAATGATTAAGATAGTCTTACTTGATTAAAACATGAATTAAAGAGAGTATAATAGGGTTTTAAGGCCCTAAAATCGTCCCTAACAGCTGCTAAACAAACTAGGGTTCGTCCCTTTCTTTTACTCTAAAGTTACACACTTAAGACCCTAAAAACGAATTTGTATTTATAGGAAAATTGTTGTGACGGCGTTGCGTGTTAACCGTAACACCGTCATGATAAGAATATTCTAGATCTTGGGTTGGGTCGTACAATCTGACGCCGTCTAGAGAACTTGTGACTCCGTCTTGAGATGGGTTGTGACGGTGTCACGTGTAATCTGTGACGTCGTCTCTAGCTTCTGAGTAGAAATTCTTGAGAGATGTTGGTGTAGGTTCGTAATCTTGTCCGTTTCTTCTCCAAATGAGCCTAATTCACGTGTATTTCCTCCAAATGCCTTCCAAATTCTAAATACCTAAAAAGGAACGATTAAGTACCTATTTGGGCAATATTTGCATGATTTAGGGGGTTAAATAACCTTGACATAGTGTATAAAATGACACCACATCAAATACCCCTACACTTGAGATTTGCTTGTCCTCAAGCAAATAGACTTTTCTTCCTAGAAAATAACAATATGAGGGTCATTTAACCTACTCTTTAAAGTATTTGACAACACAACCTTCTAGACCTCATAATTAAAAGCACGAAAAGTATATACTAGCACCTTACATAAGTATTTGGGATTCTCTCTTTCACTCGGGTGTATAATAAATTAAAACATAATGGGGAAACGGAAAATCAACACTTATTACCTGTCATAGGATATAAATTACCATAGGCTTGGTAAAGGATCAAACCTCCACCGCTAGGCGCAAGCATTATTCATTACTGTCTAAGAGATCTTTTAAAGGGTTGTGGGGTGTAGGTGTAAGATAACATTAATGGAAACGGAAACAGATGAGATACATTTGGGTGGCTTTGGTTGAAGTTGAACTGGAAGGGTTAGCTAATTATTTATAAGAATACACGTTGGTTTGGTTGCTAAGCCTAAGATTAGGACAAAGATATACAAACTCTACACAACTCTATATCAATCTCTTTTCTTTTTCTATTCTGTTTTTCTCTTTTTTTTCTTTTCTCTTTTTTTTGAGTAACATAATACATCACTCAGGCCTTATAGATGCACCCCTATACTTGAACTTTTACATACTCGATTATTTACAATCTAACTAATGACCCGATTTAAGTTGGATCAAAATAACATGGAGCTTATTGAGCTCTATTAGGGGTAATAAGTTACTTCTTTCCTAATTCTTCATAAGATGAATACTACCGTGAATCCTGTTAGAAACACAATTTCTCAGTCTAACAAGTAAAGCTCGGTCTTGAAGAAAACTAGCGTTTCATAGCTCGTTAGTTGGTTAATTAATTAATGTTTAATGATGTAAATGGGAAGTTATGCAAAAAGCCCGCAAAAGCCCAAAAGAAAGGCACATAGGCCTAACCCCATTAGTGTATAAATACACTTTGTTCTTTTCATTATTAAATGATAGGCTCGGAGGGTTGTACTAGGGGTATCCTGCACTAAAAATGAGTGCATGGCAAGGGTGTGGGATAGTTATATGATCGAGGTGACCATCATAACAATTATAAGTTTAAAACATGGGTTAATCCTAGTGCCTCTTATCTAGCAAATCCTTATACTCACTATGCGGTCTCGGGATGCATCTAAAAACACGTTCTAGAATTTAATATACTACCGGTACACTCATATAATTTAAAACCGATACCAATGTTCTAGAATAGGCAACCTAGAACATATGTACACATCCGTAACGACAGAATAGACACATATGACTGCATTCGAACCTTAACTCGAACAAGCTAAAGGTATAAACTATCTTAGGTATCAAAAATGAATACCCAAATTCCTAAAGATCTAAAGGCGAACCTCACATTTTTGTGATGGAATTTTGAGGGTTTTTGTGCTAGTCATACACATTCCTATCCATGAGACGCTATTAATACTCGGTTTTCGTCGATGTGTGTCACCAAAAAAAAAAAAATTGTCAAAATTACCTTTTTTGCTATGTTTTGATATATTACCCATCATTTTAAGGAACAAGCAAATGATAATTGAAAAAATTAGTTTCTAAGGCGTATTTCCCCTACACTTAACTTGAACATTGTCCCCAATGTTCTTAAAAGTACCCATAAAAATGAATAAAGGGAAAAGAAAACAAGTAAAAGAAACTAGTACTCCCCTGGTTTGCTTAATAATGGAGAATAAACATGCGATAACTAGTTAGATCGTCCTCCAAGAGTCGTCCAATGAAACTTCCTAAGAACTTCCAAGCTTTTTCTCATCAAATATAACCTTTAAATCAAAGACAAAGACAATTACACCAAGCGTAAAATTGGTGGGATATGATATATACAACGAGACTTTAGGGTTGACTCTGTGAAAGCAGTAAAGATAGGATGAAAGCAATGATATAATTATAGGTTTCTGTAGGTTTATAACAAAATTATAGATTTTAAATATTGCACATTTTATTTTTCAAAAATACTTGAAAAATCTTGAATCTTTACATTGCTGGAGACGCGACGCCATCGTGTTTAATCCTGAAGCCGTCTCCACGCACTATAAAGATTTCCTCTTCGTTTTTAATTATAAATTTCCCGCACGCAATTTTATTAGTTATATCTGTAGAAAACACTGCATAAAAACCTGGAATTAATTATTATAATCATATGACTGGAAACTGACGCGAATTAATCTAAACAAATTATTTTAAATGTTTGAATCTGGTTCTTATAAACCAGATATATCCCCTACACTTATTTTATGCAAAATACCTTTGATTGTAGATAAGACGAAGTTACAAATAAACAAAGCATGATTACAATATAATTCAAACATTATAAAACAAAAAATAAAGAATAAAACACAAGACACTCCTAAATGCGGGAAAGTAAATATTAGGTTGCCTCCCAAAAAGTGTTTTTCTTTATTTACTATTCTTGTAGCTAGACTCGAAGTCACACGTTATTACGTGACTTCTCCTTCATCTTCCATTCCAGTCATATGTTCAGGCCCAAGCTCTAGACATTCTTTGTAAAACCCTAGTATTTTGCTCATCATGTTCTCCACTCTCCTTCTCTTGTCTTCTTCATTCCTAAGGTAGACTAACTTCGTGTGCTCTTTTTCTAGGTCCGACAGTGAGTTGTACTGTTCTATCTTATGAGACATCTTATAGGCAACTTCATTAGTCCTATTTGTGAACCTTACTACACCTTCGGGTGGGTCATGAGTCGTGCTGGATATTTCAACAAAGGGTTTTCCTAGTACTACTTGAGATAGCCTAGGGTCTATAATTGAACTGATATCCTCAACAATCCTAAAGTCCGACATAAGTGAAGTTTCCTACGAAAACGTATATTCCCTTAATCCTTCCTGTGAAGTTGCTGGCTCCTATATCCGAAATTTCTCTAGGGTCAAGTTTTCTTCTCATGATCCAATTATACATCATTCGGGTCATGATATTTAGAGGGGTGTTAAGATCAATGTAGGCTTTTTCCACATGCAAATGTCTAATGTTGCATGGTATTTTAAGGTTTTGAATTGAACAACGCCCTACTGTTTGTGATGGGGTTTTTTCCCAGAATAATAAAGGAATTAGACCGCTCATTAGATACTTAAGATATGCCACCCTCGCTTACTTGTTGGGAATAACGTCAAAAATACTCCACCTCATACTCTCTGTTCCCTGCTTTTTGTCACTTAACTAACTGGTTTCCTCTATGTCACAATCATCATCTTGCTTAATTATTTCAATAAACATGATGTCATTGTCATCCCCTTTGTGTAAACAATTTTTGTGTTGGATGATTGGGGGACCAAGCCAAGCAATTCGAAGAATGAATTAAGTTTGCGGACTTTTTCGATGATAAATGAAACAGATAGATCAGGTGGTAGGGAAGGGTTGGTGTTTATGTTTTTGGGGTTGTCCTTCTTTTCTTGCTCCTCCTCATCTGGCTTATCTTTTCAGGGGTTCCTTTGATGGGTTATGATGGTGTTGATTGAAGCGTGAATTTAGGTTAAGCATTGGGGGTATTCTGTTAGGTAAGAACGAGCATACAAAACTAGAGAGTTAGAAGTTAAACAATTCAGGTGTTCGGGTTTCAAATGTTTCGCTAGTGAAGTGCACCACTATTCGATCGGTGATGGCCCTTAATACCGTGTCGATTTTGTTGGTCATCTCGCTTTGTTGTTGTTTGAAATCAGCTTCAAACTTGGACAATCTAGCGTCTTGATATGCCATGAAGTTGGACACCAATCCTTCAAGATTTGATTGATTATTAAAATTTTGAGGATTGTTGTTGAAGGAACGGTTCGTGATCGAATCGTTGAGTTGGAACCGGTTAGGTGGGTTTGAGAAATTGTTTTGAGAATTTTGGGGTTGTCTCCACCTAAGGTTTGGGTGACTTTTCCATGACGGATTGTAGGTGTCACCAAGGTTGTTTTGCTCGGGCTTGAAAGTGTACCACTTACCTCCCGCTTCATCGATATGCGAGGATGCATATTCAACAAAGGCTTGTTTGGGATTTTTCATACAGTACTGAGTGTCATAGGGACCACTACAAATCTCACATGAGAAGTGATTTTGTTCACTTGAAGTAATTGCATCAGAAGCAAATGAGCTTCCATCAAGGTTGGACATTTGATTCTCAATCTCGATCAGACGGCGGTGGAGATTTACTTGGGACATCTTGAGGCCAAAGAGATTATTCCTTGACCATTAGCACAGATCCCTGGGTCGTTCCAAGTTTCATAGTCCTAGAGGGGGCGAGGTCCTCTAAAAATGCTCCGATGATTCTTTTCATTTCTATCACAAAGCTTACCATCGGCCGATTGGTCAATGGTTCGTCTTGTGGCGGGAGTGACATGGTCATAAAAGATTTGGACTTGGAGCCAAAGTCAATGGCAGATGATGACTTTTTTAGAAGTAAGTCCTTGCTTGAAATGATCCATGCTTTCTGAGAGAGATTCTCCTTTATGTGTTTTGGAGACATCAGGATATCGGTTGCGGAAGTTTTGCAGTCCTTCTTGGTGGATAAGAATTGAGCAAGGAAACAGTAGTAAGATCCTCCCATGAGGTGAAGGATCTTGCTGGAAGAGGTACAATGCCAATAGCTAGCATTGATCGCGAAGAGGAAAATTAAAAATAACGCAAGCTCATTCTTTCCTATTTTCCACCTATTAGTCAAGTGAGTCCACTAGTTTAAGAAAATCCTTAAGGTGTTGGTTTGGATCCTCGGACCGAAGTCCGTGGAATGAGCATCTGTTTTGCACCAACCGGATTGTTGTCGGATCGAAGAGGTACTACATTTTTCCCTTCAGGAGCTCAATTAGTTCATATGCCTTCGTGGCTTAGGTTTGGAGTAATCTCTCCCAAGAGTACGGATAAGGACTTCGTCGTTCTCCTCTCTCCAAGGTGGTTAACAAGAATGGGTTACGAAACAAATAACACTAGGAAAAGATAGAGTACGAGAAAGCTAATATAGTGGAATTAAAACTCTCACTTGATTAGGCAATTAACGAGTAGAACTAAGTTAAAATAGTGATCAGGAACCTAACTATTCCCACACAGCGGCGCCTAAAAACTTTGAATGTGGAGGTTATGAAGACTTCATAGGAAGCTTTACAATCCCCTAGGCAGTGTACCTAGTCGTTGTAGTGTAATATAGGCAAGACTCGGGGTTGTTATCATTCTCTAGAGGAATAGGTTGGAAAGGCTCGAACACGGTCTAACATAATTCTAATGGTAATAAGAAAAAGAATCTTTTGGTGTTTTTTAATATTTTGAGAAAGCATGTAAATATCATGGTTTAGAGGTTGTTTGTTGTAGATAATTAAACTAAATATAATATAAACTACTGGTGATAACTTTATGATAAAAAGATGTATTTACCTAATCATGCACTACTCCTCAGATTGCTTCTCCTAGATCTGTTGCTTTGTCACACTTGTGATGATCTGTGTAAGTATTTCCTAAGTCATGAACGGATTACACGAACCCACCATCTATTTAATATTTCGTTAAGGAAACGCACAAGTAAGGTATTATGAAGACTATTACAAGACCCCTAAGAGTATATTAATGCTTGCGAAATATCTTAAGAGGGATCAGCCATATTAGGGGTAAGGTAGTATAAGACTTTCCTGAAGGTATCCTTTCTACACACTCTTCTCGTTTTCCCTAGACGTCTATGCCAATTTAATATCTTATGGCTCATTTTCTAGAGTCTAACGCGCACATCCATCAACAAGAAGCAACATCAAAAGGATCTACAACCTAAGTTTCATGCAATCATAAGTAAATACAAAGGAGAGTTTAGCCTAGCATGTTATAAAGGAAGCAAAAGCATAAACCAATCACACAACACATAGACATATTGAATGATTAATGATAAACAATATTATTTGATTAAAACAATGAATTGAAGGTAGCTACAATAAGGTTTTGAGTCCCTAAAAATGGCCTAAAAAGCTGCTGGAAAGACTAGGGTTCGTCTCCCAAAAGTTATATAAAGTTACACACTTAAACCTTCTAAAATGCATTACCATTATCCATCCTCTAATAGAATATATGTATCTTTTAATAAATTGGTTAGTCTTAACCAACTATCTGCTTTTGTTACCGTAAGACGTATATCGGAATTAACAATTTTATTAACGTCAAGAGTTTAATGCCATAAATATCCATCTTGATAGAGGCACTCCTGGGTGTGCTTTCAAGGTGGATATTCAGAAGGCTTACGATACGGTTGATTGGTCGTTTCTCCGTGATGTGCTTAGGGGATTTGGTTTTCATTCCAAAATGATAGTTGTATCATTGATGGTGTTAGCCTCCACATCGTTCATCTAATCGTATTAATGGGTATCTTCCACTTGGTTCCTTTAAAGGGAAAACGAGGGCTTAGGCAAGGGTGATCCAATCAGCCTTACCTATTTTACATAACACAGATCATAAGTAGAGGAAGATCTTACTTAAAATCTTAATGTCATAATAGGAGGAGGTGCAAATCAATACTATGTTAGAGGGTGTCAAGAATCTCTTCGAACACTCGAAGAGAATCTCTCAATCCTGAACTCCATTTACATATCATCTGTACTACTTTGTACTATAAAAATAGAAAAACTAGAAAACCCTGGACAATCATTCCAAACCATAAATAATGATTTAAAAGTAAAGCCGTCAGCCATCAACAACAAGTAAACCCCACTAAAACAATTAAGTCTCAAAAAGGTCATCTAATGATGAACTTACCAATCAAAAAACCTAGGATCGATCATCCTTCAAAGAAAATAATAATTTCATATATACCATGTAGGATGATGAGGACAACTTCACGTGGGTGATGGTGATTGATGACAGTTAGGAAGTATACTTCCAGCATATATATTTATTTATTATTTCATCTATACTTTTGGCGTATATTTTTTGGGAATTGTAATCTTATTTGTGATTGAGTCCTGTTAATTGAGGAATCAAAATGTGGATACATATTAAAACAAACATCAAGTAGTGTGAGAAGGGAGATGGTGCGCTAGTGGAGGGGGGGGATTATGTGTGATGGTCTGCATAAAATCTTTAGATCTGAAATAACATGAACCGTTCCATGTGTATGAAAATCCAAAACATGGGGGGCATCGCTGGGTTGCGGGACCGCCGGGGCGGGGGGGGTGGGCGGGGCGTCGGGGGGGGGGGGGGAAGGTGGGGGGCTCAGATCGGGGGTCGGGGGGAGGGGGCGGGGGCGAGGGTGGCGGCGGGGGGCAGGCAGGTGCGGCGGGGACCGGGACGGTCGGGGGGGGGCGGTGGGTGGGTGACGCGGAGCGGTGGGGTGAAGAGTGCGTCGGGTTCGGCTGGGGGGCGGGGGAGACGGGGCGTCGGGGGAGGGGGGGGGGGGGCGACGGGTCTTTACTCACTAGTCTCCCCAAGAGTACGTGCGTACTTGTGCAATGTTTTTCTAATTAGTGATAAAAACAACATCCTTAGTGATTTAATCCCTTTTGAGAGAACATTAAGGCTTTGTGGTTAAATATCTTGGAGTTCCGTTAGTGCCATCTAGACTTCTTTATCGTGACTGTGCTGAAGATAATGGAGAGAGGTATTAAGAGGTAGATTTGAAATGAGAGAGTGGGGAAAAATCGAGTTGTTATCAAATGTGGGGTAGAACCCAACTTATTCAATCGGTGTTAAGTTCTATGCATATTTATTGGGCCTCGGTTTTCATTCTCCCTACGAGCCTTATGTTTGAGCTGGACATATAAAAAAATGGTGAAAACGGGACTTGTCAAAGCTATTTATTCTTTTGTTTCCCTTGACGAACACTTTGCTACTTTTCGAAGTAATTAGTCGAGGGAGTTCAAGATTCTTAGTTTTCTTGAGTGTTTACTTCATAACATTGCGTGAGGACACGGCAATACCTTAG
This sequence comes from Tanacetum coccineum, assembly GCA_026074375.1. Lineage (NCBI taxonomy): Eukaryota > Viridiplantae > Streptophyta > Magnoliopsida > Asterales > Asteraceae > Tanacetum > Tanacetum coccineum. The sequence continues at coordinate 20,369 of BQNB010116578.1, forward strand.
TATGGGGGATTTTGGTATGTGCCTAATTACACATACCATTTTCCACTATAAACGAACTTAAATGACTAAAAACGTACCAAAAATACATTGTATTTGTATGTTTGCATTTGTATTGTGCAGGAAACGGATATTCAAGAAAAGGAGCAAAAAGAAAGCCAAAGACAAACAAATCCAAGCACGGAGTGGAAAGGGCAAAGTCAAAAGTCATCAAAATGAAGAAAATACAACTTGAGGGGCTAAAACTGCCAAGTCTAAAGTTGTATTACAAAGTTATAAGAAAGGAGGGATCAAAGTTGCAAACCGGGTAGAGATTACATTTAAGTTATATAACTTTAGGGGACCAATCTGCCAACTCCCCCAAAAAAGTCTTCTTTCCCGCCCCAAATCCCAGTTACAACTTGTATGTCGCCCCATACCTTCTCCCCTGCAAAACCACTTCTCTCCCTAGCCAAAATCATTTCACCCACCCTACTACTTCCCCCCAGCTGTATAAAGTCCATGTTGGCAATCCCTCTCCATTCCCAAAGCATTTCGATGGCTGAGATTGTCTCCAAAGAAGCTCAAAAGAAATCAAAGGCTGGGATTTGCTCTAGATTCACCTCACACAACTAGCACACTTGGTTTTATCTCTACAAAGAAGCACAAGCTGCAAGTCCAAGACTTCGGCTATAAATAGAGCTTTTTGTAAGCCTTTGAGGCATCTTAGTTTAATCTAGTTTTTAAGTTTTAATACAACTTAGCTTATTTATTTACAGCTTTTATTTCCAGCTTTGTAACACTTTCAAAATTAATGCAAGTTTGAAGTTTTTAAATCAATACCAGTGTTAAGTTTCTTAATCTTATTGTTTTGTGTTCACAAACCACTCTCAAATATACCACAGCTTATGTTATGGATGATAAGCCAGTTCTGGATGGGCTTATGGACTCTCACTAGCTTGTTTTATACAAGCTAGAGCTTGTAGATTGT
>BQNB010116579.1:0-21335 GCA_026074375.1 Tanacetum coccineum
CTGGCCATTCTAAGAAAAAGAAGCAGTCCAGTTCGGTCAAGGACTCAAACCCAAGCCAACCTCCAGCTTCCACCCCTGTGATTGCTAGACTGCAGAAAGGGTCAAAAACGTCTTTTACCAGGTCTGACTAGATTACTATAAAACAAGTTTTTGCCAGAAAACTTACTAAACTTCTTTTGCCATATCTGATTCGTTTTAAGTCCGTTTTTACGTTTTTTTATATCCACGCGTTCGTATGAAGATATACTATCATATTTTTAAGGCCTCGGCTATTCTAGACCATATTTACTGTTTAAAAACCTAGGTAAGAATACTCGACATCAACCTAATATTTTCTATTCTGCCACTTTAATTCATTCACAAATTGCAATTCTATACTAACCTAATCTCTTCCACCAATTTCTATCACTTTTCACCACAACAATAAATTCATACTAACCTAGTCCCTTCCACCAATTTATCAAGGATAATTATAAATTGAAGAAAAAGAATAAAATACACAACTTTATTAGTTCAGCTTATATCTAAGCATCTTTAACAATAAAGTTAATATTTCAACACGTAATTTATTTAGTGACAAAATAAGTTGTATATATGTATGAACAAATATTTATTAATCATTTTACAAACTCTTTTCAATATTTCATTTATAAAGTTTTACTTGTTTCATTTGGAAAAGCATTTAGTTTACAAACTAGTGGTGATACAAGTTTATGAATGTGATGACTATACCAAATATATGAAGATGAAAAATATGAGATGAGAATGATGAACCTTAAAAGATGGAATGATAAGATTAACTAGTTTAACACTTAAATCAAACCTCAAGTATTGTTTGATTGTCACTAAAACCCTTAAATCTTCTTAGAAAATACTTGCAAAATATCAAAAACTATCTTGTTCTTGGTCTTTTATTTTTGGCCGATTACTAGAGAGAAAAAGAGAAGAGAAATATAATTTTTTTTGCTTATGGGAATTGTGTGTGCAAGTCTCTAGTTACTTGCGTTATAAGGGCTAATCTTGGTAAGTCCTAAAGTGTCTTTAGGGGTATATTAAGGGAATCACCCATATTTATGTGTGTCCTAACCCTTTGGCCGGTCACTAGGATGGCAAAGGAGGTATGTATGGCTACTTAGATGGCTCCTAAATTACATGCATGCTTATGTTTGAGTTTAACATAAAAATGTAAATAACCAAGGTTCAAGAATATTTTCTTTACTACAATTAGAGAGAGGGGAAGCAATTTGGCAAAAGAGGGGGAAAACATTTCAAATTTTGGTATTATACATTTATACATAGGTGTAAGTATTTATTTACTAATGTGGTAGTGTATAATGCATGCATGCATGCATGTATGACGAAGAGGTGCGGATATTTGGTGCGGAATTGATCTTCTTGATGGGGTGTCATTTTATACACCTTTTCGGGGTCATTTAACCCCTTAAATCATGAAAATATTCCCAAATTATGTGCTTAATCTTTCTTTTTTGTATTTTTAGCATTTGGATGGCATTTAGAGGAAATACACGTGGCTTGGGCTTAATTAAAGAAGAAACGGACAAGACTACGACTCTACACCAACTATCTTGAAGAAAAGCATACAATTCGTGGAGACGGCATCACCAATAACAAGCGACGGCATCAAAGTTATCAAGTAACGGCGTCATGGAATTCTAGACGGCTTCATAACAAAGCCGACTTAAAAAAACCCTAGAAGAACATTGCGGTATGGCGGTGTCAGGAACATAAAGCGGCGCCGTCGCGCTTGTTTTCTTATATATACAAATCCAATTTTAGGGTTTTAGTGTGTAACTTTTGGGAGAGGAACCCTAGTTTTAGAAGACGATTTTGGTAGCCTTTAGGCTCGTTTTTAGGGTGTCAAAACCCTCTTGTAATAGCCTCAACTGCATGATTTATTCAAGTGAAGTTTATTTATCCTTTATTACTTAATATGTCTATGTGTTTTGCATAAAACTTAGATTGTAGATCCTTTTAATGTTGCTTCTTATGATGGATGTGCGCGTTAGGCTTTAGAAAACTAGCCAAAAATATTAAATTGACATAGACGTGTAGGGAAACGCGAGTGTGTAGAAAGGATACCATCGGTAACAGTCTTCAAACTACCTTTCCCCTAATATGGTTGATCCCTCTAAAGATTTTTTCTTGATTTAATATAACTTAAGGCCTTGTAATCGGTCTTCACTTCTCTTACTTGTGTGTTGCCTTAAAGGAATATTGAATAGATGACGGGTTCGTGTAATTCGTTCATAACTTAGGAAATACTTACACATATCATCACAAGTGTGACAAAGAAACAGGATAGGAGAAGCAATCTAAGGAGTAGTGCATGATTAAGTAAATACGTTCGTTTAATTAGTTTAGATTTATTTTATTGATTATTAGTTTAATCAAACCAATCTCTCAAACCATGATATTTACCTGCTTTCATGAAAACATAAAAATAAAAAAGAATCTTCTTTGAACCCCGTGGACCTTTGTTAGATTCTGGTCGAGCTTTCCAAACCTATTTCCTTAGAGAACGATAACAACTCCCGAGTCTTGCCTATACTATACTACAACGGTTAGGTACTATGTCTAGGGAGTTGTAAAACTTCTTGTGAAGTCTTACGACAACGGCATCAAGTTTTTGCCGCCGTTGCTGGGGAATAGTTAGGTTTTGACCATTATTTAACTTAGGTCTACTCGCTTGATTCCTATCAAGTGAGTTTTTTTCCAGTGTATTAGCTTTCTCGTAGACTATCTCTTCTTTGTTTGTTTGTTTTGTAATTTTCATTGACTGTTCCATTCTTCATTATGGAGAACGCAAATCCACCACCGACCAACAACTCACCTGTCCTACAAACTGCGCTTCGCGCAAAGATTGTCCAAGAGCTCAACGAGCTACAAGCAATCTCGACCTACATCAATTCTCGCCTAGAGAACATTGACTGATTCCTTAATGGTTTCACATAACAACCTAATGAAATTGATGTAAAAGACCTTGAGCCCGATGACGAATCGGTAGATACACCACTTGTTTCTCCTTTTCAAGATTCAGATGATGACTCTGATGACAGTGAAGTCCTAAATAAGCTAGAAGAATATGGTAATGCAGGACAATTATGCCGCCAAAGGGCAATTAATAGTTTCGATGAGGATGACTTGGCATTTCAATGTATGATGGCCTTTAGGAAGTTTGTCGCCTACTTTGACCCCTTTTTACCAATGAACATTATTACGCGTAAAGCCTACAATACTATAATGGTAAAAGGATTAGAAAGTACATGGAATAACTTAGTTTCCATTGTTAGGGATGTCTATGTGTTCGTAGGGAGCTTCACTTACATCACAGATTTCATGATATTAGAAGACATAGGAGAATTCATCCTAAGAGATATGGCGGAAGTTGTGATGGGAAAACACTTTAGAAAAGTCACTAAACTTGAATATGATTGTGCTAAGGGATTAATGTCTTTCACTAGGATCTTTGACAACTACACATTCCAAATGCCCCGACCCAAGGGATTTCGCTAAGCCGGTCAAGGAAATCTCTTTGCCTCAAGATGTCCTGAGTACATCTGACCGCTCATCGAGCTCGAAAATCAAGTTCAACGCTTGATGGAAGCTCATCTTGCTCCGATGCAACCTACTCAAGTGAACAAAATCACTTCTTCATGTGAGATCTGCAGTGGTCCCCACGATACTCAGTGTTGCATGGAAAATCCCGAACAAGCCTTTGTTGAATATGCATCCTAGATTACCGACGAAGCGAGAGGTAAGTGGTACACTTTCAAATCCGAGCAAAACAATCTTGGTGGCACCTACATTCGTCATGGAAAAGTCACCCAAACCATAGGTGGAGACAACCCTAAAATTCCCAAAATAATTTTTAAACCCACCTAACCGTTCCAACCTATACGGTCCTAACCGTTCTTTCAACAACAATGTCTTCCAAAACTTTAAACAGTCAATCAAAAACTTGAAGAATGGTGACAACTTCATGGCATCTCAAACGCTAATTGTCCAAGTTTAAAAGCCGATTTTAAATGAGACAACAAAGCGAGATGACCAACAAAAATCGACGGAAAAAAGAATACAATGTATAAAAGAAAGCCACACAAACGAATGGCAGGCAGCACTCCCTAGCGACACGGTTAAGGAACCCAAAACTAAACGTAAACCCCACCACAGTTAAGTTTTGTCTGCTCGTTCCTTTACCTAACTGAATACCCACACTGCACGAAGACACCAATTCCATAGGTTCGCTCAACACACCATACACGATACGATCCCAAGCTACAAAGCGCCTAACCGTGATAGCATGGCTGAGGAAAAAGAGCGAGAAAGAGAGGGCGACCCCGATGACACAAACACCATTGTATCTACAATAAAGAACAAAGAGTTACGTCACAACTTGGAGCGTAAGACATCACTGTTTGTTGATAATTTAGGGCCTAACAGGGATGAAAAGGGAAATTGAATGGTTAGATGTTGAGAGCACTCTAGATTTAGTTGACACAAGTGAGGAATTCCGTTTTAAGAATCGATGATTATGAAATGCTAAATGCTCACTAATTATGACTTAAGATCCAAAAAGGGACCCAAGAAAACCTTAAAATCCTTGCATGAAATGTCATAAAATTTAACTGGCAAACGCATATATTTGATGTTTGACCTATAACCCATGAAATACATGTACTTGCCTAATTACAAACTCCTATAGGAAGATGGATACGAGTATAAGGGAAGGAATTTGGTAGGATTAGGAAGGGACATGCACGTATTTGTAGGAAATATGAGTTACGTCATAGATTTTACCATTTTGGAAAATATTGAGACTAACATCGACCCTAGCTTGTCCCATGTAATGTTTGGACGGCCCTTCATTGAAATCGCCTGCCTAGTTATACACAGGAAACACGGGTTAATGACTTTCATGGACGGAACTAAAGAATTCACCTTTAAAACGCCATATAAGGACCCAGAGAGGAGCAAATTTTCTAGCGAAGGTCATGACTTTTTGTCATCTAGAATAATACTCAGTAAAGATGACTATGATAGAGGATGTAAATCCATCCGACTTAGAAGATGGTTTTTATAGAGACACCATTAAGCTGGGTCTGTGAGTATTGAACTAGAATGGGTGATGAAGGAGAATTTCACTAAACTCTTGTGACCTTCAAGTCCTAGATACAAAGAACTCATAAATAAGAAAAGCGCTTCTTGAGAGGCAACCCAATGTTTATTTTCTCACATATTAGGAGTGTCGTGTGCTTTAATTCTTTTCATTTATTCTTTTATGTTTTAATCACTTTGTAATCATGCTTTGTTTTGTTTATAACTTCGTCTTATTTACAATCAAAGTTATTTTGCATAAAATAAGCGTAGGGGAATATACTGGTTATAGAACCAATTCAAACAATAAAACAATCTATTTATATTAATTCCGTCATTTTTGATCATATATTGTAATGATTAATTACAAGTTTTTATGCAGTGATTTCTACAGAAATAACTTATAAAATTGCGTGCACGAAATTTCTCATTAAAACGAAGAGGAAATCTTCACAGTGCCTCCAGACGGCGTCGGGATTAAACCCGACGGCGTCGCGTCTCCAGCAATGTGAAGATTCGAAATTTTTCAAGTATTTTTGAAAAATAGAATGTGCAATATTTAAAATTTGTAATTCTTTTATAAACCTGCATAAAACCTATGATTACATCATTACTCTCATCCTATCTTTACTGCTTTCATAGAGTTAAAACCTTAAATTCTCGTTGTATATATATTTATCCCGTCGATTTTAAAATTGGTGTAGTTGTATTTGTCTTTGATTACAGGTTATATTTGATGAGAAGAAACTTGGAAGTTCTTAGGAAGTTTCATTTGGATGAGTTCTGGAGGACCGATTTAACCAGTTATCGCATTTTTCTTCTCCATTATAAGAGCAAACCAGGGGAGTTCTAAGTTTCTTTTACTTGTTTCTTTTCTTTTTATCTTTTTCGTTCTTTTTATAGAACATACAATGGGGACAATGTTCAACTTAAGTATAGGGGGAAAATAAGCCTTAGAAACTATTCCTTTATTTGTCATTTGCTTGTTCCTTAAAATGATGGGTAATATATCGAAACATATCATAAAAAGATAATTTTGACCAAAATTTAAATTTTTTTATGACACACACCGATGAAAATCAAGTATTAATAGCGTCTCATGGATATAAATGTGCATGACTAGCACAAAAACCCTCAAAATTCCACCCCAAAAAGTGAGGATTGCTATTAGATCTATAGGAATTCGTTATCCATTATTGATACCCAAGATAATTTGTACCTTTAGCTTTCTCGAGTTAAGGTTCGAATGCAGTCATATGTGTCTATTCCATCGTTACGGATGTGTACGTATGGTCTTTGTCGCCTTTTTTGGAGCATTGGTATCGGTATTAAATTATATGAGTGTACCGGTAGTATATTAAATTCTAGAACTTGTTTTTGTGATGCATCCCGAGACCGCATAGTAAGTATAAGGATTTACTAGATAAGAGGCACTAGGATTAACCCATGTTTTAAACCTGTAATTGTTATGATTGTCAGCACCGATCAAATAACTATCCCACAGACAAACCCTTCCAAGCAACTCAATTTTTATGAAGGATACCCAAGTACAACCTCCGAGCCTATCCTTTTTTAAACGGTTCTTGTAAATTTCTAGTAAGCCGGACTATTAATTGAAGGAGCATTGTTAACCCATAAACCAATCGTTACACTAAATCACCTTAGCCTACCTTATGTACTCACTTTAGTACATTATAGTTTTTTAGAGCCCAAGTTGATTTATTGGAGTAACACGGTTGCTAAGTGTCCTTATCCTTAGTAAAATACTAATTATGGGACGATTAGGATTTATGTAGTATTCATCTTATAAAGAATTAGGGAAGAAGTAATTTATTACCCCCAATAGAGCTCAATAAGCTCCAAGTTTATTTTTGACCAACCTCATTCGTGTCATTAGTTAATTGTAAATATCGCGTATGTAATAGTCAAGTGTAGGGGTGTATCTATAAACCCTTATGATGTATTATATGTTTAAGCAATGGCAGGGCAAAAGTGTATGGAAAAAATGTATATAAAAAAAGAGTGAAAAAAATTTACGGGCTGTCATTTGCTTATGTTTATATTAGATTCAAGAAAAGAAAAAGAAAGAATTTGATGTAGAGTTGTGTAGAGTTTGTATATTTTGTCCGAGTCTTTGGCTTAGCAACCAAACCAACATGTATTCATATAAATAATTAGCTAACCCTTTCACCCTAAATTCACCCAAAAGTCATTCTCTAAATGTATCCCATCCGTTTCCGTTTCCGTTAAGGTTATCTTATACCTACACCTATACCACACCCCACAAACCCAGTTAAAAAGACCTCTTTGACAGTAAATGAAATAAATACTGCGCTAGCGGTAAGAGGTTTTGGATCCTTTACCAAGCCTATGGAAAATTTATATACTAATGACATAATGTAATGTTTGAAATTTTTTTTCCATTTCCCATAGTTGTTATAATTTATTTTACACCCGAGTGAAAGAGAGAATCCCAGACACTTATGTGAGGTGCTAGTATTGACTTTCCGTGCTTTTAATTACGAGGTCTAAATGATTGTGTTGTAAAATGCTTTTAAAGAGTAGGTTAAATGACCCTAATATTGCTATTCTCTAGGTAGAAAATCCTATTTGCTTAAGGATAAGCAAATCCCAAGTGTAGGGGTATTTGATGAGGTGTTATTTTATACACCATTTCGGGGTCATTTAACCCCTTAAATCATGCAAATATTCCCAGATTATGTGCTTAATAGTTGATTTCAGTTTTCTTATATCACATTGGATGACACTTGGAGGAAATGCACGTGACTTAGGCTCATTTGGAGAAGAAACGGACAAGATTACGACCTACGACCAATCATCTTGAAGATTCGTGCATATAGTGCGTAAGACTCCGTCGCGAGATTCCTGACGCCATCACCATATAGATCACGATGACGTCGCTTTATGCCTGCGACGCCGTCTCTACGCACTATATGCACAAATCTTCAAGAGATTTGGTGTAGGTCCGTAATCTTGTCCGTTTCTTCTCCAAATGAGCCCTAAGTCCACGTGCATTCTCTCCAAAGTGCATCAGTGCTAAAAACCTAAAATAAACTATTAACACATATTCAGGGAATATGCAGGATTTAAGGGGTTAAATGACCCCGAAATGGTGTATAAAATAACACCTCATCAAATACCCCTACACTTGGGATTTGCTTATCCTTAAGCAAATAGGATTTTCTACCTAGAGAATAGCAATATTAGGGTCATTTAACCTACTCTTTAAAAGCATTTTACAACACAATCTTTTAGACATCGTAATTAAAAGCATGGAAAGTCTATACTAACACCTCACATAAGTGTTTGGGATTCTCTCTTTCACTCGCGTGAATAATAAATTATAACAACTATGGGAAATGGAAAATTCAACACTTATTAACTATCATAGTATATAAATTACCATAAGCTTGGTAAATGATCAAACCTCCACCGCTAGGCGCAGTATTATTCATTACTATCAAAGAGGTCTTTTTAAAGGGTTGTGGGGTGTAGGCGTAAGATAACATTAACGGAAACGGAAATGGATAAGATACATTTGGGGAATGACTTTTGGATGAATTTGGGGTGAAAGGGTTAGCTAATTATTTATACGAATACATGTTGGTTTGGTTGCTAAGCCAAAGACTCGGACAAAATATACAAACTCTACACAACTCTACATCAAATTCTTTCATTTTCTTTTCTTGACTCTAATATAAACATAAACAAATGACAGCCCGTACATTTTTTTTCACTCTTTTTTTTATATACATTTTTTTCCATACACTTTTGCCCCGTCATTGCTTAAACATATAATACATCATGAGGGTTTATAGATACACCCCTACACTTGCACTTTTACATACTCGATATTTACAATCTAACTAATGACCCGAATTGAGTTGGATCAAAATAACATTGAGCTTATTGAGCTCTATTGGGGGTAATAAATTACTTCTTCCCTAATTCTTCATAAGATGAATACTACCATAAATCCTAATCGTCCTAAAACAGTACTTACAAGGATAAGGACTTAGCAACCGTGTACTCAATAATTAACTTGGGCTAAAACAACAATGTACTAAAAGTAAGTACATACAAGGCAGGCTAAGGTAATTTGGGTGTAACGATTGGTTTAAGGGTTGACAATGCTCTTCATTAATAGTCCGGCTTAACCAGAAAATTACGAGAACCGTAAAAAAGGATAGGCTAAGAGGGTTGTACTAGGGGTATCCTGCACTAAAAATGAGTGCATGGCAAGGGTGTGAGATAGTTATATGATCGGTGTGACCATCATAACAGTTATAGGTTTAAAACATGGGTTAATCCTAGTGCCTCTTAACTAGCAAATCCTAATACTTACTATGCGGTCTCAGGATGCATCCTAAAAACAAGTTCTAGAATTTAATATACTACCTGTACACTCATATAATTTAATACCAATACCAGTGCTCTAGAAAAAGCAACAAAGACCATACGTACACATCCGTAACGATGAAATAGACACATATGACTGCATTCGAACCTTAACTCGAGATAGCTAAAGGTATAAACTATCTTGGGTATCAATAATGGATACCCGAATTCCTATGATCTAAAGGCGAACCTCACATTTTTAGGGTGAAATTTTGAGGGTTTTTGTGCTAGTCATACACATTTATATCCATGAGACGCTATTAATACTCGGTTTTCATCGGTGTGTGTCATAAAAAAAATTAAATTTTGGTCAAAATTACCTTTTTATGATATGTTTCGATATATTACCCATCATCTTAAGGAACAAGCAAATGGCAAATAAAGGAATAGTTTCTAAGGTTATTTTCCCCCTACACTTAAGTTGAACATTGTCCCTAATGTTCTATAGAAGTACCCGTAAAAACGAATAAAAAGAAAAGAAAACAAGTAAAAGAAACTAGTACTCCCCTGGTTTGCTCAATAATGGAGAAGAAAAATGCGATAACTGGTTAAATCGTCCTCCAAGAATCATCCAATGAAACTTCCTAAGAACTTCCAAGTTTCTTCTCATCAAATATAACCTGTAATCAAAGACAAATACAACTACACCAATTTTAAAATCGACGGGATAAATATATATACAACGAGAATTTAAGGTTTTAACTCTATGAAAGCAGTAAAGATAGGATGAGAGTAATGATGTAATCATAGGTTTATGCAGGTTTATAAAAGAATTACAAATTTTAAATATTGCACATTCTATTTTTCAAAAATACTTGAAAATTTTCGAATCTTCACATTGCTAGAGACGCGACGCCGTCGGGTTTTAATCCCGACGCCGTCTCCAGACACTGTGAAGATTTCCTCTTCGTTTTTAAAGAGAAATTTTTTGCACGCAATTTTATAAGTTATTTCTGTAGAAAGCACTGCATAAAAACTTGGAATTAATCATTACAATCATATGACTCAAAAATGACGCGAATTAATATAAATAGTTTATTTTAAATGTTTGAATTTGGTTCTTATAAACCAGATATATTCCCCTACGCTTATTTTATGCAAAATAACTTTTATTGTAAATAAGACGAAGCTATAAACAAAACAAAGCATGATTACAAAGTGATTCAAACATAAAAGAATAAATGAAAAGAATTAAAACACACGACACTCCTAATATGCGAGAAAAATAAACATTGGGTTGCCTCCCAAGAAGCGCTTTTCTTATTTATGAGTCTTGTATCTAGACTTGAAGTCACAAGTCCTTACGTGAATTCTCCTTCATCATCCATTCTAGTCAAATACTCAGACCCAAGCTTAATGGTGTCTCTATAAAACCCATCTTCTAAGTCGGATGGCTTCCTACATCCTCTATCATAGTCATCTTTACTGAGTATTATTCTAGATGACAAAAAGTCATGACCTTCGCTAGAAAATTTGCTCCTCTCTGTCCCTTATATGGCGGTTTAAAAAGGTGAATTCTTTAGTTCCGTTCCAAGAAAAGTCATTACCCGTGTTTCCTGTGTATAACTAGCAGCGATTTCAATGAAGGGCCCGTCCAAACATTACATTGGGACAAGCTAGGGTCGTGTTAGTCTCATCTTTTCCAAAATGGTAAAATCTATGACGTAACTCATATTTCCTACAAATACGTGCATGTCCCTTCCTAATCCTACCAAATTCCTTCCCTTATACTCGTATCCATTCTTCCTAATAGAGTTGTAATAGGCCAAGTACATGATGTTCATGGGTAGGTCAACATCAATATATGCGTTAGCCGTAAATTTATGACCTATCATGCAAGGAATTTTAAGGTTTCTTGGGTCACCCTTTTTGATCTTAAAGTCATAATTAAGTGAGCATTTAGGCATTTCCATAATCAACGATTCATAAACTGATTCCTCACTTGTGTCAACTAAATCTAGAGTCTCTTCAACATCTAACCATTCAATTCCCTTGTCATCCCTGTTAGGCCCTAAATTATCAACAACAGTGATGTCTTTCCGCTCCAGTTGTGACGTATCTCTTTGTTCTTTATTGTATACAATGGTGTTGGTGTCATCGGGGTCGCCCTCTCTTTCTCGCTCTTTTTCCTTAGCCATGCTATCACGGGAGTCGCTTTGTTGCTTGGGATGTATTGTGATGGTGTTAGTCGAACCATAGATATGGGTTGAGCATTGTGGGTCTTCAGTTAGGTAAGAACGAGCAGACAAAACTAAAGTTGTGGTGTTAACGTTCAATTTTGGGTTCTTAACCCTGTCGCTAGGTAGTGCTCTTGCCATTCGATCTGTGATGTCTTTTAACATTGTGTCAATTTTGTTGGTCATCTCGCTTTGTTGTCATTTGAAATCGGCTTCAAACTTGGATAATCTAGCGTCTTGAGATGCCATGAAGTTGGATACCAATCCTTCTAGATTTGATTGACTATTATAGTTTTGAGGATTGTTGTTGAAAGAAAGGTTCGGACTGTTGGGTTGGAATCGGTTAGGTGGGTTTAAAAAATTATTTTGGGAATTTTAGGGTTGTCTCCTCCTAAGGTTTGGGTGACTTTTCCATGACGGATTGCAGGTGTCACCAAAATTGTTTTGCTTGGGTTTGAAAGTGTACCACTTACCTCTCGCTTCGTCGGTAATCTAGGATGCATAATCAATAAAGGCTTGTTCGGGATTTTCCATGCAATACTGAGTGTCATGGGGACCACTGCAGATCTCACATGAGGTAGTGATTTTGTTCACTTGAGTAGGTTGCGTCAGAGCAAGATGAGCTTCCATCAAGCGTTGGACTTGATTCTCGAGCTCGATGAGACGGCAGTTAGATGTACTCGGGACATCTTGAGGCAAAGAGATTGCCTTGACCGGCTTAGCGAAATCCCTTGGGTCGTTCTAACTTTCATTGTCATAGAGGGTGAGGTCCTCTAATAATTCCCAGGATTCTTCGGCGTTTCTATCACGAAGCTTATCACCGGCCGATTGGTCAATGGTTCATCTTGTGACGGGAGTGACATGGTCATAAAAGTTTTGACTTGATTCAATGAACGTGCATGATGAGAGGACTTCAGAAGTCCTTAAACGAGTCCCTGCATCCGAGAGTTAATTCTCCTTGATGTTGTTGGAAACATCAGATATCGTTGTGAAGTTTGCAGTCCTTCTGTGAAAGAATTGAGCAAAGAAAACGAGTAGTAAAGAGATCCTCTCATTGGATGATCTTCTGAAGATGTTCAAGCCAGTTGCTAGCTTGCGCGTTCTTTTCCTATTTTCATCGTCAAGGTTAAGTGAGTCCATAAGTTTTAAGAAATCCTTAAGATGTTGGTTTGGATCCTCGGACCAAAGTTCGTGGAATGAGCATCCGTTTTGCACCAACCGGATGGTTCGGATAAAAAGGTTATCCACAGTTATTCGCCTACATGGAGCTCATGGTATTCATAGTAGCCCTTCGTGGCTAGGTTTGGGAGAATCACTAGAGATACGACAGGATTTCGTGTCTCCCATGGGTGGGACGATAATAGCTTACGAAATCTAATTAGAAAACGAATGAAAAGATAGACTACGAGAAATTACAAACAAACACACAAAGAAAAGATAGACTACGAGAAAGCTAATATACGGAATTAAAGTCTCACTTGAAAGGATTCAAGCGAGTAGAACTAAGTTAAACTATGATCAAAACCTAACTATTCCCCACGCAGCGACACCAAAAACTTGATGCGGTCGTCGTAGGACTTCTACACGAAGTTTTACAACTCCCTAGGCAGAGCACCTAACCGTTGTAGTAGTAGTATAGGCAAGACTCGGGGGTTGTTATCGTTCTCTAGGGGAATAGGTTGGGAAGGCTTGATCACGGTCCAACAGAATTATAGGGGTTGAAAGAAGATTATTTTTGTGTTTTTATATTTATAAGAAAGCATATAAATATATGGTTTGAGAGGTTGGTTTTTTAACTATTAACTAAACAAATATCTAATCTACTGGTGATAACTTTATGATAATTAAATGTATTTACTTAATCATGCATTACTTATCAGATTGCTTCTCCTAATCATGTTGCCTTGTCACACTTGTGATGATTTGTGTAAGTATTTCCTAGGTCATGAACGGATTACACGAACCCGCCGTCTATTTAATATTCCGTTAAGGCAACGCACAAGTAAGGTAGTATGAAGACTATTACAAGGCCCCTAAGAGTATATTAAATGCGTGTGAAATATCTTAAGAGGGATCAACCATATAAGGGGGTAAGGTAGTATGAAGACTGTTACCCGATGGTATCCTTTCTACGCACTCGCGTTTCCCTAGACGTGTCTACAACGATACAGACAAAAGCTGGTTTTCTAAAGCCTAACGCGCACATTCATCAACAAGAAGCAACAGTAATAGGATCTACAATCTGACTTTCATGCAATCATAAGCAAATACAAAGGAGGGTTTAGCCTAGCATGTTAAGGATAAAGCAAGAACATAGATTAATCACACAACACATAGACATATTGAATGATTAATGAATAACACTCTTACTTGACTAAAACATGGATAGAAGGCAGTTACAATAGGGTTTTGAGGCCCAAAAAATAACCTTTAAAGCTGATACAAAGACTAAGGTTCGTCTCCTTAAAGTTATACAAAGTTACACACTTAAAACCCTAAAATTGGTTTTGTATATATAGAGATATCGCTGCGACGGCGTCGTGTTGAAGTCCTGACGCCGTCGCTACGTGGATGATTCTAGATCCTCTTTAAGTCGTCCACGTCCTGATGCCGTCGCTAGATCTCTGACGCCATCACTGGATAGGTCAAGATGGCGTCGCTTTATGCCCATGACGCCGTCTCCACGCTTTGTGAACAATACTTCTTCATGGATTTGGTGTAGGTCCGTAATCTTGTCCGTTTCTTCTCCAAATGAGCCTAAGTTACATATATTTGCTCTAAATGCCATCCAAGTTCTAAAAACTTAAAAACACATGATTAAGCACATAATCTGAGCATATTTGCATGATTTAGGGGGTTAAATGACCCCGAAATAGTGTATAAAATGACACCTCATCAAATACCCCTACACTTAGGATTTGTTTGTCCTCAAGCAAATGGGCTTTTCTACCTAGACAATAACAATATGAGGGTCATTTAACCTACTCTTTAAAAGCATTTTACACTCAACTCTTCAGCCTCGTGTATTAAAAGCAAGGAATCGTATATACTAGCACTTCACATAGTGTTTTGGGAATTATCTCTTCTCTCTCGGGTGTATAATAAATCTAATAACTATGAGGAACAGAAAAATCAACACTCATTACCTGTCTAGCATATAAATTGCCTAGAATTGGAAAGGATCAAACCTCCACCGCTAGGTGCAAGCATCATTCATTACTATCCAAGAGGTCTTTAAAGGGTTGTGTGGTGTAGGTGTAAGATAACATTAATGGAAACAGAAACGGATGAGATACATTTGGGTGGTGACTTTGGGTGAATTTGGATTGGATGGGTTAGCTAATTATTTATAAGAATACACGTTGGTTTGGTTGCTAATCCAAAGACTCGAACAAAATATACAAACTCTACAAAACCCTATACCAATCTCTTTCTTTTTCTTTTCTTGACTCTAATATAAACATAAACATAAGCAAATAATATTTTTTCACTCTTTTTTTATATACATACATTTTTTTCGTACACTTTTGCCCTGCCATTGCTTAAACATATAATACATCATGGGGGTTTATAGATACACCCCTACACTTGAACTTTTACTTAATCAATTATTGACAATCTAAACTAATACTCCGAATTGAGATGGATCAAAATAACATGGGAGCTTTATTGAGCTCTATTGGGGTAAATAAATTTCTCTTTCCCAATTCTTCATAAGATGAATACTACCATGAATCCCAATCGTCCTAAAACTGTATTTAGAAGGATAGGGACTTAGCAACCGTGTACTCAATTAACTTAGGCTAACATAATAATGTACTAAAAGTGAGTACATACAAGGTAGGCTAAGGCGATTTAAGTGTAACGTTTGGTTTAGGGGTGACAATGCTCTTCATTAATAGATACGATTATAGAAATTAGAGAACCATGGAAAAAGGATAGGCTTAGGAGGGTCATTGTACTAGGGGTATCTTGCACTAAAAACGAGTGCATGGCAAGGGTGTGGGATAGTTATAGAGTCGATGTGACCATAATAACAATTACAGGTTTAAAACATGGTTTAATCCTAGTGCCTCTTTTTCTATCAAATCCTAATACTTACTATGCGGTCTCGGGATGCATCATAAAAACAAGTTCTAGAATTTAATATACTACCGGTACACTCATATAATTTTATTCCCGATACCCAATGCTCCTGAAAAGGCGACACAGGGACCATACATAACAATCGTAATGAAAACGGAATAGACACATATGACTGCATTCGAACCTTAACTCAAGAAAGCTAAAGGTACAAATTATCTTGGGTATCAATAATGGATACCCGAATTCCTAAAGATCTAAAGGCGAACCTCACATTTTTGGGGTGAAATTTTGAGGGTTTTTGTGCTAGTCATACACATTCCTATCCATGAGACGCTATTAATACTTTGTTTTCATCGGTATGTGTCATAAAAAATTTTAAATTTTGGTCAAATTTACCTTTTTATGCTATGTTTTGATATATTACCCATTATTTTAAGGAACAAAGCAAATGGCAAATGAAGGAATAGTTTCTAAGGCTTATTTCCCCCTACACTTAAGTTGAACATTGTCCCCAATATTCTATAGAAGTACTCGTAAAAACAAATAAAGGGAAAAGAAAACCAGTAAAAGAAACTAGTACTCCCCTGATTTGCTCAATAATGGAGAAGAAACATGCGATAACTGGTTAAATCTTCCTCCAATAGTCGTCTAATAAAAAAATCCTAAGATCTTTCAAGCTTCTTCTTGTCAAATATAACCTGTAAATCAAAGACAAAAACAACTACACCAAGCGTAAAATCCATGGGATATATATAAAATACATAAGTGTTTTGGGTTTCGACTCTATGAAAGCAGTAAAGATAGGATGAGAGTAATGATATAATTATAGGTTTATGGAGGTTTACAAAAGAATTACAAATCTTAAATATTGTACATTTTATTTTTCAAAAATACTTAAAGATTTTTAAATTTTCACATTGCTGAAGACGCGACGCCGTCACCAGGCACTATGAAAAATTCCTCTTCGTTTTTAATGAGAAATTTCCTACAAGGACAATTTAATTTTTTAGTCAATCTGAAGAAAAGTGCTGCCATAAGAATCTCTGGATATTAATCGTTACAATCATATGACTCGAAACTGACGCGAATTAATATAAACAATTTATTTTAAATGTTTGAATAGGTTCTAAAAACCGGATATTTCCCTTACACTTATTTTGTTGCAAAATACCTTTGATTGCAAATAAGACGAAGTTACAAACAAACAAAGCATGATTACAAAATAATTCAAACATAATAAAACAAACAGTAAATAATTAAAACACAAGACACTCCTAATTTACGGGAAAAGTAAATATTGGGTTGCCTCCCAAAAGTGCTTTTCTTTATTTACGAGTCTTGTAGCTAGACTCGAAGTCACATGTTCTTACGTGACTTCTCCTTCGTCGTCCATTCCACCTTCTATTTTAACAAGAGCAGGATGCTTACCTTTGAAATTTTTGCTCTTCCATTGGTCGAACTTCATCTCCCTTGTAGGTGAAGTTTTATTCTTTCTTCCTATTCCAGGACTAACCTATTTACATTCATAGTGGGAGCTATAGGCTCTATGTCATTTTTAACTCCTCTCTCGATCTTACAGTGGGACTCAGGTATCCTATGGAAACTTATCTTGCTCTTTCCAGATTTAAGAGTTATGGTGCCCTTGTCAAACTTAATTACGGCTTTAGTCGTTTGTCAAGAATGGTGTTCCTAGGATGAAGGGTCTATTTTCATCTACTTTTATGTCAAAAATCACAAAGTCCATGAGGTTCACATGCTTAGCAACCTCAACTAATACGTCCTCAACTATCCCTAAAGGGTAGATATACGAGTGGCTAGCTAGCGAGAGTCTAATGTCCGTCTTAGTAGGCCTCTCGTCGATTAGTTTCATGTAGGTAGAGAGGGGCATGACATTTACGTCGGATCCTTGGTCAACTAGGGCGTTCATGTGTTTCAGGCCTCCTATGTTACAGGGTATTTTAAAGTTTCCTCCGATGTCCTCTTTTCTTGTTATTTTTTTCTAAGGATTGCTTCATAAACAGCCCCCTAGGTGATAAATTGTATGTCTTCCCTTTTATTTTTCCAACTCGCGCTCCCGATAAGGAGTCGTTGAACCTACCCACAAGTCCCTCTATTAGTTTCTCATTAATCCTATGCTTCAGGTAATATTCAACGGGTTAAGAGATAGGTGCCTTGGTTGTTTCTTCTTTTCTAGCTTTTTTTGTTTGGCTCATTCTCAGCTTCATCCTCCTTCTCGGCTTCCTTAGCTGGCATTTTCGCTCCTGTCTCGGTATGTTTTTCAATGTTGTTGCCAGTCGTTACATCAGTCTTGTCGCTCCTTTCTTCCTCCCCTTTGGTGAGAGAAAGGGAATTTACGTTCTTGGTGACGAGGAATTCAGCCTCTTCCCTTATCAACACTTTTTTAGGAGCTCTGTTGGTCGTGAGTTCGTTAAGAAGCCCGCACATTTCAGTCATTCTATCGTTGATCTCCTCGTGTTGCTTGAAAATGGCATTTTTAAATCTCTCCATTCGTTTAGTGTGTGTTACCATGTAGTCCCGTACTTGAGCCTCGAAAGTGGTTCCTAATGCTTAGGGTTGAGGATTTGGACCGGTACGTTCACAAAAAGTGAAGGGGTTCTGCTTTGGTGGTTCATTTTGGTTTTGCGGACGAGGGTTTGGCATAAGCTTGAGGGATGTGTGTTGAGCTCGGTTTGGGTGTCGGTCGTGATCCCTTTAGTAAGAAGTTAATCTGGTCTTCGAGCTTAAGAAGACTTCGGTCAGGTGTTTTTGAGGTGCTTTGAGGTGTAGAAAAAGCCTTGACCGGTTTGACGAATTCTTTTGTGTGATTCCAGCCCTCATGGTCGTAAAGGGCAAGGTTCTCAATGATTTTCCAAGATTCGTCGGCATTCTTATCGCGGAGTTTGCCGCAGGCGCTGCGGTCAATCTTGCACTTAAGATGAAAAGAGACATTATTATAAAAAAATTGGATTTGAAGCCAACGATCGATGCCATGATGAGGGACTTTTTGGAGTAACTCCTTAAAACGAGTCCATGCTTTTTTTTGGGTAAAAGGGACACTACCCCGGTAAAATATATTACTCTAAAAAAACGTTGAAGTACAATGGATATAGGTGAAGTCCTATATCACAACCCGTTACATGGGCAACAAACCTGCACATAAGTGCAACAAACAAACAAACCTACATAAGAATGACATACCACTCTTACGAACTACCAAAGACAAAAAACAAGTAGAAAAACAATTAAAAACTATTTTCTACCACGCTTGCTTAACTTGAAATCACGAAATTCCTTTAGAGCACCATGAAAATCAACCACTTGTTCCTTATAGCCATCATAGAAATCAAAATCTTCTAGGTTAGTCTCCTTAGGTTTATACAAAGTTACACACTTAAACCCTAAAAACGGTTTTATATTTATAGAGATATCGACGCGGACGACGTCGCTTTAGAATCCTAACTCCGTTGCCAAGTAGATGATTCTAAATCCTCTTTAAGTCGGCCACGTCCCGACGCCGTTGTGAAATTCCTGACGCCGTCACCATATTGATCACGATGGCGTCGCTTTATGCCTTCGATGCCCTCTCCACGCATTGTATTGCATAATCTTTAAGAGATTTGGTGTAGGTCCGTAATCTTGTCCGTTTCTCCTCTAAATGAGCCCAAGTCATGTGTATTTCCTCCAAAGCATCCAAGTGCTAAAAAAACTGAAAATAAATGATTAAGCATGTAACTTAGACATATTTGACATGATTTATGGTTAAATGGCCGGAAAAATGGGTATAGATGGTCACCTCATCACAGCTTCAGCCTCCGATACTAAAACCAAAGTGCACAAATCGAGTCTAGAGCCAGAATTGATCAATAGAATAAATTTCATTAGGACACAAAGTCAAAATACACTTGCTGAACACCAAAAAGTTCACAAGTTGTAACAAGAGTCCTACGCATTATCCTTGAGATCTTGCCAGAACATCAGAGTGATACTCTTTAGTACTTTAGTACTCACAGTGACGATGGAAATTCTTCCAGTGTCAACATCAAATAGCATTGCGGTAGGTGACTAGCGAGCTTCTATATGAATCAAACTTGTGATAATTGGATATCGATTTGGTCCAGTAAATGAATTGATGACTTATTAAAAAAAAGCTTCAAACTAAACATTGGAATAAAATGTGCTATCAACTTCTGAAACTCATGACAAAATAGGTCAAGAATCCTAGAAGTGTTTGAATGCATCCTCTTGGTCATGGTGAAGACTTTTAATGAAGAAACTTGTGATTCAGAAGAATAATATCAAGTTTAGGGGAGGATTGTTGGGATTAAAAGCTTCTTGATGCTGTTTGATAGTAACTGCTACTAAGGTTAGAGTTACTACTGCTGGTATATATTACTACTGCTAATGGAAGTTAAGACTGCTCAGAGACTTAGAAGAAATACTACTAAGTAGTTAATACTGCTAGTAAAAAAGTTACTACTATTAGTGTAACTTAGTACTGCTGATGAAGAATGAAGAAAATATTCTAAGTAGTTACTACTGCTTGTACACAGTTAGTGCTGCTGGAATAAAAGTTAATGCTGCTACTTACAACTGCTGAAGGATTACAACTGCTAGAAGAGTTTCTACTGTTAGAAGGATAAAGACAAGAGAAAGGATTAAGATGAAGATTGTTTATCAAGATTACTTACGGGATAAGTATGAGATATTTTTGTAAAAGATACGTATAAGTTATTTGTTTAGAAGATCATGATAACTTAGGAAAATATTGTAAGCCTGTTAGGACTCCTTGGTGTATAAAAGGAGGTCCTAGGGTATAGAGTTTAATGTACCAAACATTCATACACATTCATACGTTTTGATATATAGCTTCAAGGTTGTAAACCCTAGTACTACACAGAGTACTCGTATTATTGATAATAATATTAGAGCTTTTTAGTGATATCATTGTTCATACATTGTTCATACAATTTACTATTTCATTTATATTCTTCTAAGTATTAAAGAGTAGATTCCGCATACTCTTTAGTATTCACAAAGTTTCTACCATAGTTGTTTTGGATTTATCCAGAGTAACTTAACCTTTACAAGCTAAGGAATCGATCTTAAGTTGGGATCAACAAGTGGTATCAGAGCTTGTGTTCTGAAACTTTGATCTAGAAGAAACTTACAAGAAGAACTCTTTACCCACAAGGAAGAGATGGATCTAGAAACTGCACAAACCACTACTACTGCAAAGTTGCCCATTCTCAAACAGGGTGAATATGATATGTGGAGGCTAAGGATTGAGCAATACTTTCAAGTACAAGACTATGCTCTATGGGATGTCATAGAGAATGGAAACTCATTCAAACTAGTAGCTCAAACAACAACAAATGCTGATGGTACCTCAACTTTACTAATACCAGGTCCTGTCACTACTAAAGAAAATATTCAAAAAAAGAATGATGTGAAGGCAAGAAGTATGTTGTGGCACTTCTTAACGAACATCTAATGACTTTCAATCAGTACAAGGATGCTTAGACTTTGTTTGTTGTTATA